>VDFB02078626.1:0-64924 GCA_007258455.2 Sequoia sempervirens | reverse complement strand
AAAGGATGACAATGCAAGACTATGTTTTTGGATTTTTGACAATAAGGGATGCAATATGACAATGTTGTCTAAAGAAAATGACTAATGTCAAAGGACAATGAAGACTAAGATGACAAGTTATGCCACTAATTTTTTTGTATTTTTGGAATAAAGGATGACAATGCAAGATAATGATGACGTTTTCCTAAGAAAATGATTAATGCATGATGACAAGGTTGTCAAGGCCAATATGAGGACTAAGATGATGATGTTTGACTAAGGAATTAATATTATAAATGCCATGTCTAGGTTAAAAATGATGACTAATATGAACAATGCAAAGTCTAAGTTAAAAATGAGGACTGAGATTATTTTCTAATGTCTTGTTGAAAAGTCTGAGTTGTCCAAGGTCAATTGTTTGTGTCCAGATTTGTGAATATTGTGTATAATGTTTTGAAACAATCCAACAAGCACTTTGACAAGCACAATGTTTTGGGTGTAAACAAACACACATCAGATAAGCACGATCCTAGGTTAGGCCATGACAATATTCACTAGATTCCACGCGGGTTTCTCCAACCGCATATTTGTAGCGTGTGAATTCAGAAGCTTGGCTGCACGGGCTCCCCCTTACAGTGCACTCTCTTCTCAGGCCAACCAAGCTTCCAACCCCCATGAAACTCCCATGGCGAGCTGATCACCTCTACTACAAACTGCGAAAGTGTGGATGCCTTCACACCGACCAGTGTTGCGCTAGCAAATAGAAGGATTTTGGCTTACTACACAAGAGTTTTTAGTTCGGGCATTCCGTTCGTGGGGCATGATCCATGCGGCGAGAGTCCCCTTTCGGATCCATCTCGTCGGAACCACACTCGTGATTCTTGGGCTTTCCCCAAGAACCCACTTTTATAGACCGGCTGGAAGTCCCTCGGTGTCAGGGTGCTACCGGTCTGAGTCGTCCTAGGGTGAGTACTTTTTCCCACCAGAACAGGCCCAAGTTCTAGAGTCAGTAACCGTTTTTCTTACACCCAGGATCGCACGAATGCGCAAGGGGAGAGGATACTCCGATATACCGAATCGTGAAGGGTAATTAACAAATAAAGATGGGTCTGGTTTTCTGATCACAAGGTTTTCACCAAGTGAGAGCATACTCACCTACCATCTTGCAAGCACAATCAACCAAAGAAGGCATGTGTTCTTTTTATATGCACCAAAATAAAATGTTTGCTAATCTATGAAAGAAAAACAAGCACAATGTTTTTTCTTCTTTCTTTTACATTCGAATCTGCAAACAATGAATTAGTAGTCTCTTTAAGCAATGGTCTTGGACACACGAATGAGAATCGCCACACGCTACAAGAAAAGATTAGTCACAACAAATCTGATTTTTAGAAAACTTTTGACAATAAAATGAAAAATACAGAGAATAAAGTCTATCTAAAATCTCAAGAGGTTTCCAAAAATATAAATAAATCAGAAAAATTTGCTGTTTTGCACCAGAAATTAATTTTTTATGAAAAATCATAAAAAAATTATTAAAAACACAAAACAGCTTTAAAAATTCTAATTTTTTTACTAAAGTTGTCTGATATCATTCCAAATCTGCAAAAAAAAATTTGTGATCAGATCAACAACCATGAGTGAGATCTAAGCAAATTTGTTTTAAACCCTAATTTCAAAAACTCCATTTTTTGACTAATAATTTCACATAAAAATTTAAAAACTAAAGAGTAGACCCCTATTAAAATTAAAAGATATTTCCAGAAATGTAAACATATCTGAAAATTTTGATTATTTTCTCCCGAAATTAATTTTTTATGAAAAACAGAAAATAAATTATAAAAAATTCAAATCGGCCCCAAAAAATCTGATTTTTGTAATGAAATCTCTAAACATTGTCTCCAATCTGTAAAAAACATTTTGTGAAGAAATATGTAGCCGTTTGAAAGTTATAGTCGAATCTTTGGAAACTAGGGTTTTGTCCACAATGATGTCAAACCTGCAACAAAAATCAAACAAAACCTGCAACAAAAAGAAACCCAACTCCAAGATTTCTCAAAATGTGTTAAAATATGTCAGGTTCACCAATGTGATCAAGGGAAAATCCTATTTGTTAAATGGGTTAGCACAATAACATTAAAATCCATTGAAATAACAAAGCACAAAGGAAATAATATGAAAACAAAAAGGAACAAAGTTACCCTAGGTTTTCATCTTCCATGCTTCACCTTTGTTACACCTCCTAGCTTGCAGTAAATAAAGATGCCCTCAGATTTGTATGAGCAACTATGACAAATGACTAAGCCCTATGCAAGTGTTGAAGGATTTGCAGAAAATAAAATGTCCCTACAATGGACTAAAATGCCTATGACTGTAAGTGACTATGACTGTAAGACTAGTAGCATAAATTGAAATCTAAACATGAGAGACTAAGAGTGCAAGAAGTCAAGAGAGCTGAGAAAGAAAGAGAGAGCCAGAGGGAGAGAGCCAAATGAGAACAAAATTGCCATTTTATAAAACTGCAATTTTGAATGTGTGGCTAGGATGAGAGGATGACAAAAAACTCTAGAATCAATGATCAAGATTGAATGTTGTAGTATGAAATAGGGTTAGGTCAAAATTAGGGCAATGATAAGGATGAAGGGTTGAGATTGAATTATAAAATAATTCAATCAAGGGCTGAAATTAAATGAGATGTCAAGAGATAAGATTGGATATGGAAGATAAGACTGGCATAGAAAAAGAGGTTGCTGGAGAAATTAAATAATAAAAATTATTTAATTTAGGTGACCAATGAATAATTAAATAATAATGATATTATTTAATTATAGAAGAATGTGACAAAAGGAATCATTTTGAATTAAATAATGATTTAATTCAAAATTCAAGAGAGTGGACCAAATTAAATAAATAAAATTTATTTAATTTATGAAGAAAGAGGCTAATGAATAATTAAATAATTAAATTAAAATTATTTAATTATAGTGGGAAAGATGGACAAAATTAAATAAATAAGAATTTATTTAATTTTAGAAAGAAGGGGACTTAATTAGTGATGTAATTAAATAAATAAAAATTATTTAATTAATCAAGGGAGAATAAATATAAAAATGAATTAATTAAATAATTAAAATTATTTAATTAATAGAAGAATTATGACTTTAGAAAATAATTAAATAATTAAAAATTATTTAATTATTAAGAATGAAAGGGGAAATGTTGAATAATCTAAGAGTTGCAAGCCTAGGACAATTTTATGTGTCTACAAAACCATTGGTCACGGTCGCGTCGGATACATACAACAAATTAGACAAATTACAAATGCGCTAGATCAGAGGTCATATGCACTATAGAAATAGTCATACGCACTATACAATTAGTCATATGTGCTATAGAAACAGTCAAATGTGTTGGAGAATCTATCATATATGCTGGAGAATCTATCATATGCATTGGAACAGTCTTCAAATGTGCTAGAGAATCAATCAGATGCATTGGAGCAGTCTTCAAATGCACCGGAGAATCAATTATATGTGCTGGAATAGTCTTCAAATGTGCTAGAATGGGTTTTGTATGCACTAATCCGCGTCTCCAGTCGTGAACTGCTAGAAAACCTACAATAAAATATTAAAAAGGGGGCAAGGGCCCCACAGTGGGCGCCAATTTAATGTGTGAGTAAAATATGCATAATGAATGACAAACACACTTAATAAGACATTATATCAAGAGATTTAAACAACATTTAATCTAATTAAAGTGAAAAATCTCTTAAAAGCATCCTATTGCTCTTTATCTCCAAAGATTTATTAAAACACTATGGCTCTCAGATTGTGTAAGCACTATGACTGTTAAAATGCCAATCAAGAGAATGAGATATTATAAAATGTAGGAATCTAATCCTATGTAATGATTGTTAAATGATATGTTGATGATACTGTGGATGACATTGACATGAAAATGATAAAAGAAACTATTGTAAACTAAGATGCAACTAAATGAAAAGCTATGATTATGATTGCTATTCTAAAATGATTTTCTATTGCTATTGGTCAAATGCTTGATTTCTCTAATGATATTTCTGCAGAGTAAGATTGCACAAAGTGGGGATCTATTTCCTATAGAAATAAGTTGTATTTATAGATTCTCGGCAACACATTTGTGAAGGGGCGGCAAGTAAGGGTCTGGATTTGATTTGAAAGATTCAATGGTGAAAGATGAAGAAGCCTGAGATGATTATGGAGATTGTTCCTCCCCACAAAAACATTTAGCCAAAAGGATAGGAAGAATCAATGGATGAAGATGAAGAAGTTTTCCTGTAATTTGTCTCCAAATTTGTCAGTGAAGGCTGAGTTGAATTAATTGGATATGAAATATCTAATTTTGTTGGTGGATATGGTGAGTGAAAAGAGGAAATAGCTGTAGAAATATGCTTTAATTGAATATTTGGATTTATTCAAATTAGTAAAAGAGGATATTTAATTTAATAAAACAAACTATAGAAATCTATTTATTAAATAAACATGGAATAAATATGGTAATTAAATAAAACAAAGTATGTGAACTTGTTTATTTAATTTAGATGAAATAAAATAGATAATTAAATAAAACAAGTTATTTGAATTTGTTTATTTAATTAAGAGGAAATAATATGATAAAGATAAAAGAATTAAATGTGAACTATATAAATAAATATTACTTTTTATTTATAAGTAGATGAATTAGAGGAGTCAATTAATCAAATAAATTGTATTTAATAATTAATTAGATTATCCAGACCATTTTTAGGTGTATACAATAACTTAATCATCTCTATATCATTGGTTACTAGCCTTGCTTTAGCTTCTTCTAGGTTTGAAATATTTCCCTAAGTCTAATGTAAATATTTTGAAGTGCTATGTTTATCGAGTAAGTGATAGGTGTTGAATATCCACTTGTTCTCAAGAGTAAAGGCACGTCCTACTTCTAGTTGTACAAAAGTGCAAAATTATAATACATGGAAGTTTTCCACGAGTGTGAAAGAAGAGAAATAATAGATAAGTTAATGTAGAAGAACATAATGGTGATGCATGGTGATTTCCCATAATTCCACAAGAAGAGGGAGAAGGAAAGGAGAAGGTTGTGTGGAAGCACGAAATGGTGACGTGTGACAAGTTTTTGTGAGACCATGAGAAGAGAGAGAAGGAAGCGAGAAGGTCATGTAGAAGCATGGAATGGTGATGTGTGGTGGTTTTTCACAAGTTTGCAAGAGGAGAGAGTCAAGTAAGAATGAAGACCATGTGGAGGCATGAAATGCTAACACACATCCAAGAATTTTCAATGGTTTCTCTATGATTCTATGAAATGGTAATGCATGTCCAAGATGATATTAGCTGAAATGCTTTTCAAAGTGGTATTTGTATTGTTATTCTTCAAAGAATATTCTAAGGGAAGGTATATCTTGATTTTAATATACACCATTTTATTTTCCCATAAAAATGGAAGATTTATAGCTCAAATTCAAACTTGACAATCAACTAGTTCTTGGTTTAAAATTTGAATTTGCCCAAGCTAAACTTGGTAGCGACTAGAAAGGATTTTTATAGGTCAACTTATCCTTCACTAATAGATCTAATTTTTTGTCTAGGCCGACATTACAATATTATATTTCACCTCAGATTAATATTTAAGTGATTTTTTTTGAAAATTTGAAATTATTATGAACAATACAAAACTATGACTATATATGGGTCTATGACCTATCTTGTATTTTTGTGTCTTATCTTGTAGAATAGAGTTAGTGTGAGTGAAGGCAATCAAAGTGTGTATTCATAGCAGTGAAAAAGATAGAGAAAAAATGTGTGAATTCATTCTGTAAGCATTGTTAGTAAAGATTTGTCTAAATGTTTTCATTGTATTCATTTCAGTGTATTCAAAGGTTGGTGCCTCTTGTTCTCTGGTTTAGTGCTTAGATTGGGGGTACAAATCTAGGGAGTGCAGATAAAGAGGTTCCTATAGATTAAATTTGATCCTAAAATGGATGAATAGGGGTGTGGACACCCTAGTCTGGGTGTTTTGACTGGTTCAGATGCTAGATTACTTTGGTAGAGTCTGCTCTCTACTCTTATATAACCTATTGTTGATGGAAGTTTTGGATTTGATCTACACATATGGAAAGAGGGGAAGCATTGTGTTGTATAGGGGCTTTTCTAAGTCAAACCCTAGTTTTGGTGTTTCTAGCTCTGATTCATCCCACAATAATGGATCCCAAACTTGGGACATCCTAATTTTTTCCTGAAATCACATATTAAATTAGAAAAACTAATGATTTAAGCCTTGAGGGATTCCATCTAAAGGGTTTAAATTGAAGAGGGTTAGATAAGAGCCCCTTAGATCAAACCCCCATGGATAGAACCCCTCTAGTCTTAATACATACCCACAATGGAGTCTCCTTCACACCTATCAAAGTGATGGAAAAATTGTGTTTTCTTTACTTTTTTTAAGGATTAAATAAAGTCATTTAGAAATTATGTTTTGTAAGTATCTAGCTCTTATTATAAGCTTTCCAGAAAGTGTAATTTTAAATATTTTTAATTTTATTATTATATTTGTATTTTTTTCTTGTGAATGTTGTTTTTTTCATTAAACATCAAGGTATTTGTTTCACACACGTGAAAAAAAAGAAAATTAGAGAAAAAATTCTAAAAAATGTGTGTGCACTAGGTATTGATGTTCTTGTTTCATAAAAAAAAAATTCAATACATACAAAACATGATATGCATGACAACATACACCTATGTCCTAATTATAATTACTTCAAAAATTAATTAAAAAAACCTATGCAATAAAAAATAATTAAAAAATGGGGTGGTAGGCCTAGTTCGAGTGGCTGAAGCATCCCATTGTAGGAAAGTGGTCATGAGGTCTAATCTCCCCACCATCCCCATGGTACCAGAGGGTGTTTCACTGGTCACGTGAAAAAAGTTTACCAATTGCACTACAATTTATAAGGGGTGGCTATCTTATTCTGATTCCTGCAATCTAAAAAAATATATGAAAAAGTATCCATGCACTAGATATTGATATTAAAAATCTACATTTTAAAAATTATAATTTTATCCTTTCAATAAAAAAATTTATGTGTGACGACATAAACATCACTTTTAAAAAATGTTCTTTACTATAAAAATAAGTTATTAAAAGTTATGTAAAAAAAATCACAATTTATTTCTAATTTTTTTAGAAAATATATATTTAGAATCCACTTACAAATCCTCACAATTCACTAGTTCACATCATCTCCAAATTATTAACGGTTTAGTTACTATAGGTTTTATAAAGTGATTTTCTTTTTAAATGCTAATATTAATGTACAACTTGGCCAAAAAGTGGGACACAATATTGTGGGTTGAACCCTCCACAACATCAAATGATGATGGTATAAATTGTGTACCCTCATAGGGGTAGAGAGAAAGTAAATAGTAAATTATTTTAATAAATGCAATGATATAAAACAATTTTACCTTAAGTATGAAACTCTTGTTGAAGTGATGTCACACCATAGGTTTCCACAAAAATTTAATGATGAATGATTGAATTTTCTTGAAGACTTGCAAGAGATTAGTCCATGTAACACAGATAGTTTGTTGTAGTTAGCATGTAGAGAAGAGCTTGCATGTAAATTCACAATTAGAGCATAATAGTGCATTATTTATCATAATAGTGCCCAATTGTTCAAATGAGAAGGATAACTTGTTTATATATGCATTCCAACTAATTATGCTTAGACATAGGTTTGCCTAGGTTCATTGTAAAACACTTAATGACAACACTCAAAGTGGTAGATATTTTAAAATAACATCCTTAGGACTAGGGCATCCATGCCCCCATTTGAGACTTTTTGGTCCCAAAAACTAGGGATGTCAAGGAATTAAATGTATTTTCTCGATATGGTCCTAAAATGAGCAATTATGAATATAATTAATTGTATATGGAAAATAGGGTTCAAAATAGTGTGAAATTGCTAGGCGTAACAATTACGATGCTACAATAGCTACAATTTGTCTTGTATTAGATTTTTCTCTATCATTTTTTATGATGAAAGGTTTAGGTTTTAAATAGGTTTAGCCATAGAAGATGATATGTCTCTTTTTCCTTTGAGCCTATGAACAATAGTGTCTTATTAGTATATTAGCCATAGTAGTTACAATTTGTCTTGCATAATATTTTCTCTATCATGTTATTGATGTAGTGTTTACAATTAAAATAGGTTGGCCATAGAAGATGATGTGTATCTTTCCTTTGAACTTATAGATAAGAGCATCTTATTATTATATTAGGTATTGTAGTTATAGTTTGTCTTGTATTAAATTTTCTCTTATCATATTTTGTGATGTAGGGTTTATAATTTAAATAAATTTTATAGATTTGTATTTACCATTTGTCAATGAAAGGTATATATCTGAAATTCTTAACATAAAATGTGTTTGCATACAATTAACATAAAAATTAAAATTGATTTGGTTCTGTAGACACTTAAAAATGTCTTGATGGATCACATCGGCTAACTATCATCATTTCATCTTGAAACCCATCCTCTTTTCGCTTAATTAATTAAATTAGCCTAGCTATTTAATTAATTGCACTATTTCCATCTATTAACCTAGTTCATCAAATCAGGTTAATTCCCCCTTTTCATGCTAACATTTCAATGGTCTGTTAAATTAAATAAATCAAACTATTTAATTTAATTCCCTAAGTCATCTTATATAATTAAATAACCCTAAGTTATTTAATTAAATGTCATGTCACCTTTACCCCTTTCATTAAATCATTTAATTTAATGAAAATCACTTAATTCCTATAAAATCCCCTAATTGTATGATTAAACCTTGTTTAATTAACAATTAATCTAATTTTCCTCCAAAAGGGGAATATTCCTTACCCCCTTTTTTGAACAATTAAAACTTTTTTTTAACTTACAAAATATATTTTTTCCTCACCCATGAGAATATTCCAAAGAATATCCTCTCTCCTCCAATCATTTGAAGAAAGGATATTCTCACTTGGCTTCTTGAGCAAGCTAAACTTGTGACTTCTTGAGCAAGTTACCTTGTGACCTATGTGTGTAGGTCAAAAGTGTGTTTGTTTGGAACAAATGGAAACCCTTGATTAAATCTCATCTTGCATTCTCACTCATTGATGAGAATCCATGATCCATGCCTCTTCTTTCTTTCATCCTTGACTATTGATTGATCTTTTCAATCTCAACCCTTCATTTATCATTTGCTCTCCTATAAATAGAACACTATTTAGAGACAAATGAATCCATCTTTCAATTGCAAACTTATTCTATTGAATTCACTCACCCTCACACTCATAATTTACTCACATTTAGCATATTTTAGTTCATTTTTAGTTGCATATTAGTTTTAATCTTCCATTAATGGCTACCTTGCATCCATCTTAGCTTGTTTATAAATTAGGGTTTGAATCTTTTAGCTTAGAATCCACTTAGCATTAGCTTAACATTTTTATATCTTCATCATTTAGCATAAAATCATGTTTAATTAGCTTGCATCATGCTAATTTAGCTTTAAATCATGTTTTCATACACATCTTTCATCAATTTCATTGATTGTCTTCAATAGAATCGATCAAAACGAACTCACTTACCCATGGGATTGGGAAAGGGTCATCATTTCACATCAACACGACACCAATCCCTCAATAGAATAAGTTTCAATGGATTAGAGTAGGTATTTCAAAAGCTTTTGTAGTTTAACATGT
Organism: Sequoia sempervirens; assembly: GCA_007258455.2. Classification (NCBI taxonomy): domain Eukaryota; kingdom Viridiplantae; phylum Streptophyta; class Pinopsida; order Cupressales; family Cupressaceae; genus Sequoia; species Sequoia sempervirens. Next base: position 55,180 of record VDFB02078626.1, on the reverse strand, counting down.
CAAGTTTTAATGGCCTCCACTTCAATTTACATTGAATAATTTTATTGGGACTGAGGTTTAGTGGCTAAATCACACTTCGATTCCTCATGGATCAAGTGTGGTTAACCCATACTAATCCATCAGTCACATTCTGGCACTAGAAGGAGGGAAGACTGATAATTTAACCAATTTCTATCTCGAATTTTGTTCGTTTTGCATTTTTGTAGGAAACAGTGATGCCCAAATCAATTACAACGACGCACTTTGTAGGGTGTCGCCATATAGCGACATGTCTCAATCTAAAACAACACCTATTAAATGCACTGACACTGATTTAAATATGGCGACGCTAAAATAATATAGAGGTATCAAATATTTTCAAATGACAATGCCAAATCAAATTATGACACTATTGTTCTCTTTGGTTTTTTCAGCAAAGCGATGCTCTTACTCAACAGAGTGACATCCTTATCCACTACAACGATGCTATTGCAAATAGTGACGCCCAATTTGGGTAAGAAGATTAACGATCATTTTTTCAACATGTGCTTTAATTTTCTCAATTTGTTAGATTACTAACACACTTGTAACATTGTTCTAGTTGTTAGACTAACAAGGTTTTGTAGGTTGGATGACATGGAGTTAAGGTGAAGAAAGCATTCTCATCTTAAAATTTTGTGATTGTAACAAGGGTTTGACAATTTGGGACAATTATAACCCAATTTCTTATGCTTTTTAATTTTTGCTTTAATACCTCACTAAATTTCATTTAGGTTTAAAATGAATGCACAAACGGGACTAAAATTGAGCCCTCATCTCATTATTGTTTTTTAGGTTTAAAATTGAACAAGGAAACTTAACATTTCATTTGGTGTTTAAAATGAACTCATCATTGCTTTGAGATGTTAAAATTTATGAATGTTTGTTGTGTTTTGATTTACAACATTGTTATTCGATGCATATACAATTCTCTTGTGCCACTCGACGATCTTGAGAAACAAAAACATTCCTTAACACTTTGTAAAATCACCTACATCTTTCATTTCAGATTAAAAATGAACCACAAGGTGCGAGTGTAGGGAAAAGGTGTGGTGTGTGTTCTCTCCTTTTTTCATGCAACTGGGATGATTGAACTACAAATGCACTTCATTGCTATTGTTTATCTTTAGAGGGCCTGCCTCCTCGCTTCAAAAGGAGGGAACAACCCAAGCGGTAATGAGAAAAATCCAAGCTTTTCTGAACCGCTATATAAATGTGTGGTTGTGATGAGAATTGTGATCAATGGGAAGTGGTATGTGATAACTCTCCCCTAGTATCTTTATGATGTGAAAATCCTTGTTCTAAGGGTTGCCTCTCTCAAGATTTTTTCATAGTATTCCTTGAACGAGAAGCCCTTATTACTAACCATTTTTTAGAAACCAAAATCCTTAATACTTGTTGGTGCAAGAATGGTCGTTTTGAAGCTGCCCCACATTTGTACTATTCATTGTTGAAACAGAAAAATCCTTAGGATCTTTGGATCTTCAGGATTTTGAGATTTGGTGGTCCTGAGAAGTGTGAGTCGTGGAGGGGAGCCAATGTCTCCAAATCTCTAACTATTCACAATGTCTTATTGTTTGGAGAAATCCAAGTGGGGACTCAACAAGTATGGCCATTTCAAATCTAGGATTGTAAAAATGATTGTGAGTCAGTTTAATACATTGCTTGGTTCCAAAATGTTACAAACAAACCTTCATTATCTTCCTCAAAATTTTAAACCCTTTGGTCTAAGTATGGATACCTTTTGAAATAGCCTTGATATTAATGCTTGTCCTAAGGATTTATATCCTTAGAGATTTCTAAATATATTGACTTATATCTCAATCCACACTTCCCAAAGTCAACATAAGCAACTATGGCTTCAACCTCATAATTTTCAAAAAATGGACATTATGGAATCTATGATTTTTTTGACATAGACATTTAGTTTGAAAACATAATCAAGACAAGTATTTATGCTAAAATAAACTCATTTAAGCAAGATAACTTAACAAACTAAATCCCACATGACCATTTGGAGACCGATCACTCTCTTTTAATAACCAAACCTTGCACCTGCTATCATACAAGGAAAACATTACAAATTTGATTGAGTCCAAAACCATTGAGTTATGTTGTCCAAATAATTGAGTTCCATTATCCAAAGTCATTAAATTCTATTGTCAAAATAATTGGGTCCTATTTCTAAAATCGTTTGAGTCCTATTTTACCAAAATCATCGAGTCCTTAGGGTTTGATCACTTTAGAGACCGCATATCATGTTTCTCACTACCTTGGTCTTGGAAAAAAAAGGTTCACTCTAGGTAAACATTGGGTCAAACATTTCACTCACCCCTCCATCAAATTTCATCCTTCACTTCACCAAACTTTGCAAAAAAATTGAATACACCAACACTTTTGGACATAGCAATCTATCAAACCAACCCCTAACTTAGTTACTTTGTATGTGAAATGAATCATTTTCCATGTATTTGGTTAAGTTAGTTATCATATTTGAACTAGTTTATCTTGAATTTCATGAGTCTACCCTAAAGATTTCCAAGTTCATAAACATCCTTTATCCAAACATCAAACAATCAAACTTAAGTCAAAAGTGTCATCCAAAAATGATTGCAAATATCACTTCCTATATCATCCACCTTTTCATCCCCAATTATCATCATTGCTCCAAAAAGGCTTAGAGCATCCCTTCTACCTAGATTTGAGTCAACTAGAGAGTTCAAACATTACAAATCTCAGCATAACTGTCTTATAGGTGACCCAAAATTTATGGTAAAGACAAGATCACAACACAAGAGAATCATGTAGAAAACCAAAGTCACATTCACCTCAAGTGATCCAAATCCTCAAGAATTTTATCCAAGGAGCCAATATACCTCCTCAAAACAACCACAAAATTTGTTGAGGTATGAGGTAGAAGATGTCACAAAAAACCCATTTGAACTTACTAAGGAAGAAATCGTGGAGTACAAACAAGAACATCAAGCCTTAGAAAACATAACTCCAATTTCCCATCTTTTGTTGCACAACCTTTGACACTAGGGTTAACCCAATCTATGATTCAACCAAATCCATCCCTTGTGCCAAGTCAACCCTTAACGTCTAGTCTTTTAACTAGGCTAGGAACCAACCATGGTCTCACTTCATGTCTAGGAACAAACACAACTTTGGGTATTCACAAAATGACCATTCCATTAACCACCAACCTTCCCCAAAACACAAGTTGGACACCAAACTTTTGGAAACCACTTACATTCTATGACACCACAATAACCTCAGCATTTTGAGTGCAACCATCTTTATCCATCACCACAAATACTCCAAGTGTGCCTAATGTTACGTAAAGTAATGTGAACCAAGTGCCTCAAGTAGGAAAAAAAGGGAAAGTTAACACTTTCACACAAAATCAACCTTGACAAGTGGTTCCAACAATCCCATTGACACATCGACATAAGTGGTTACCCAAGCTACTCAAGTCAATCCACCATCCACATCAAACCCATTTATCATCAACCCAAATTAAAACAACACTTTGATTATGAATCCCATCAACCAAGGTAATACCTTGATCTCACCTCAAATACAACAATGGAACCCCCTACCCATCAGTCAAGGGAACCCTTTCAATCAATTACAAGGTCTAAATGTGTCATTACCATCACAATATCTAATGGAACCATCATCTTTCCCCAAGGTCCCTCTCACCATACAAAATCAAATGGAACCTCAAACTTACATTCATCCATCTCAATCCACTATCTTGCAAGGAATGTTAAACCAAGGGAACCCCTGACCTCTCATCAACAATCCACAACCAACTCAAAACATCAACAGCCACAATCCATCATAGATGTCTCAACAACCAATTGATCCTACATTGAAAGCACATGCCTTAGTTTTACATCAAGCACAATAGGATGATTAGCAAGCCACCCAACAACAACAACAAGAAGCAACCTCAGTAGCATAGCAACAACATCAAGACACCTCAATCACCTTCACAAAATCCCACACCACCATACACACCATACAACACCTTATCATATCAGAATCCCATATACAACCCATATGGCATCTCACAATACACAATGTATGTTCCTCCACCAAACCTGCAAGACGATCTAGCATTATCACAAGAAATGCAAGATCGCCTGATTGGAAAGACCAAGAAGCCTCATAAATAGAACTTATCTCCATATCCATTCAATTAAAACATTGCAATGGTATCATTCTCTCCTGGTTTTGAAATTCCCAAATTCAATAAATACAAAGGGAGAGGAAGTCATGTGGACCATATCAAAGAGTTTAATGCCATATGTATGGGGGTCACCTATAATGAGTCCTATTTGATGCACCTCTTCCCATGAAGTTTAACGGGTCTTGCCATGGATTGGTTTTATCAATTGCCTCTAGGTATCAAAACTTTCCAAGAAATCATTGAAAAATTCATAGATCACTTCTCTGTAAATCTTGAAATGGATGTGATCTTAGAAGAGTTGTACACTCTCAAACAAAACAAAGGAGAATCCTTTGCCAGTTTCTTGCAACGATGGAGACAAGAGCTAGTAAGAGCAAGCAGTCCCTTCCTATTGAACAACAAGTGGGGATCACCATCACCAACCTAGATCTGGATCTATCATTCCACTTGAAGATGCAGTGCAATACCTCTTATGATGAGCTTGTCCCTAGAGCCCTTAACATCGATAGAGCCCTAATCTCACAGGGAAGCACACAAGTATATAGAGACAACCACCCATCCATTAGTTTTAACAATAAGACACACTATTGGGCCAAGAAAAAAATGTTACTACTAATGGTGTTGTTGATGCAAAGGTGGTCTTGACTACTCCTAGACAAGAAAACACCCAAACCATGAATACACAACAACCATACACATCACCATCGAATAATCAAACAACAATCAACGCTGCAAACACTCAACATGGACAACTGTATAGGAGTGAATTTGCACCCCTTATGTAAATTCCCCTTTTGCCCCTCTCCACTTTAGAAGACCAAGTTCATAGGCTTAATTACACCTAAGCTTGCTACTTTTATTCCACTTGGTGCCTATTTTGAGCGTCAGTGGGGGAATTTTTGTCGAGGATGCCTATGTGGCGCATATATTTCTGCGCAGCGCGCTTACATCCCTGGTAGATTACTGCAGCTGAACCTACAGAGGCATTACACTTCTCATTGGCAGTCAACATGTAATGCCCCTTTCGGCCGACTAACCCGAATATGGCCATTTTCTTCATCTCTGCTTCAAATTCCCTCCTACATGCATCTCAACTTCTTCCAAGATTTTAGATTAGCTTCTTCACACTCTTGCACTCACTTCTTGCATTCCCAAGCATTCTAGTAGCACTTTTACACTCCTTAGAAGCAACAACTTCACTCCATCACTTTAGTAGAGAGAGTTTGGGAAAACACCATTGTAGAAGAGGCTCGAGTACTCTCATTCTCTCCTCCATTAGCCTTGAGTGCTCTTGGTGGAGGTGGTAAGCTTCCCATTCCTCTCCTCTATTACTTGGTTGAGTAAGCCCATCTACTGTTTTGTAGTGTTTCAGTGTTCTTCATTACATTACTTTATTTATCATACTCGCTTTATTGGTTGTCCATGGAGGTGGAAACACCCAAATGGGGGTCTGACTGAGGCAGACCCCTATACATCCACCCAACATTTTTCCTCCTCTTTGTGTGTAGGTGGATGTGCTTTTGGAGAGCTAGCTGGAAAATGAATTTCTTTGTGAGATCATTCTTGCCACCCTAACTCTCGCATTTTTACTTTATCATATTAGAGAATGTTTTAATTACTTAATAGCATCATTTTGGCCCTTTAGTGGTAGTTAGCTAGGTCATTAGCTTGTTTTCCTAGGTTTTACCTTGTCTCTTTAGTTGTCTGGTCAAACGAATGCTAGCGCACTTGAGAGATGCCAGCATGTCGCACTCTCATCCCAGGACTGCACTTCCATCCTCAGGCAGAGAGCTTCCTAAGGCTTAGTGTTGAACCCGAAAACCAGCTTGCCTATCCCCGTTTTGTATCTCACGAGGTCTGCAAAGTGATTGAAGGACCTTATAGTCCTTCTCATTCTCATCCCGCACTTCCTAACTCCCCGTTAAGTTGAGGTAAGTTAGGGCAGCCTTCCACTCTTGGCCCTCCATGACCTAGGGAATTGAATGTGGTTGGTCCCTCTCTCTTACATTTTGGTGAACCCGACATGAACCATTTTGGGTTTCGTTTTGCAATACTGATAGTTCCTTTCCTCATATTCTAGGAGTGTTGTAGGTGTGAGTGTTGTGAGGATGTCACCTTACAACCCAACCTACGACCCCTAGTTGGCATAGTTGGAAGGTTCTAAAGGTGTTGTATAATGAAACCTTAATTAGGTCACCATCTTATCCTTTAACCTTTAGGGACTCTGTGGAAGTATCGTCTAGTGTGCGTAATGGCCTCCTTCCTGCATCAACCTATCCCCTCTACGCAACCTATGGACAATAATACTAGTATAACCTTCACTTCACAGGACCTATCGATGGTTTTTAATAGAGACCATCTCCTCTCTATATCCCTAGACGGATCAATGGGAACATTGTAGCAGGTGTTCTCATTGATCCGACATCACAAGTAAACATAATAACTGAGGAGATCATGTTGATTAACTTCTTACATAAAGATGGGTATGATGCACCTGTGAGTACCATCTGCATAGATGATGGGCTTTCCATGCCCCCTTTGGTTAGTATTGTCATGTTGATCTTGGTTGGACCTAAATCTATGAAACTCCTATTTGACATTATCCCTAGGTTTGAGCTCTTTAGGGTGAAGTTGGGTATCCCTTAGTTGGTGGCTATGAATACGGTACCCTCGGTCATGCATAAATGTTTAAAATTTATCCACAAGGGTTTTGTGCATGTAATCCATGACACCAGTTATAAACCACTAGTTACTCGTGGTAGCTACTCCTTGGAATAATCTTGGCCTACACTTGTTGGTCCTCTTCTTCCTATTTCACATAAGGCCTACTTAAAAGCTAACAGTGATGCCACTAAGGCACATAAGAGGGAAGAAGAGAAGCAGTCTCGAGATCCTCTTTCTTCCTCCTCCGCTGGTCAGTCTGACACTTCTTCTCACTCTACTGTGGTACCACAAAATTCTACTCTTCATTTGCGAGAGAATCCTATGGTGCCCACTTGGAGAAAGCCTAAGCATCATGTATTCAAACTTCCTATTCTGCTAACAAAGCCTAGACCCGTTCAATATAATGGGAAGAAGGTCTCCCATGGAGAGTCCTCTTTGTCTTGACCTCTGCGGCCTCCTACCGCCCTTTCTCCCAAAGAAATGAATGGGAAGAGGCCTGTTTTCAAGGTTCTTGAGCTGACTCCCCCCACTGCTCCTCAACCTCTTCCTCCTGCTCCCATTTAGGAATCCATTCCTATGTCAGAGATGACCATAGTGGATGTTCCCATGGATTCATGTTCATGTATCTCAGACCTCAGCCTCAAGTCATAAGTTAGACAAATCAGTCATGTTCTGATCTGCTAAATTATTATCCTGGACCATCCTCTGTGTTCAGGTCAGTCAGTCAGGTCTTCTAGTCCAAACATGACACTCCTGTGGGGTGCATGTTTAACTCTTTGGATAAATTTCTAGCCTTGTCATCGATCTTCACAAAATCGCCGACCCTATCTCCACAAGAGCTCAACGAAGAAGACCTTGCGGGGCCTTCTTCCTTGGCCCTTGTTGCGAGAGGGTCGAATGCTCCTCCTCTTAACATCCCACCACTGCAAGCTCATCCACCTTCCCCTACAATGATCTAGAATGGGAAGCAAACAACCTCTTGGTCAATCAATGTTACGAGGAGGCCTCTTCTTGATCTTGTGTGTGTGTGTTTTGTGATGTGTTCCCCAATGCTCATGCTATGTGTGCCTAGATGACCATGTCACCCCTATTGGTGCTTGGATATAGGCGTGGTTTTTTTTTCATAAACCTTCCTCTATTTGTACCATCATTCTTCCATGTTTGTGCTTGATTTTTGATAAATTGGGGACCATGCAAAGCATTGGGGGCATTTAGGCTTCCCTCCCATGTTGACCCAATTTTTTTATTTTACTTTGTCTTCTTGTGCATTCTTCACATGGTCTGATATAGTAAGGGGTTGCTGATAGTTCATTTATATACTATTATTTTGCATATATATATATATATATATTTATGAGCAATTCTGACCTCAAAATATCAAGCTGCTCCTATGTCCTTTGTTTTTGTTTTTCTCTTTTTCCTTCCCTTTATCTTTCACTTCTTTGCTTGAGTTGTTCCTCTCATGTGTGACAATGCCTTTCTTCAACATTTTGATTTTCAGAAAATGCATTCGTTGCCAATGAATCTTTTCTCGAAAAACTTTGCAAATCTTTCTTCAGAATCACATTATCAACTTGGAGCCCTAACGGAACATGTTTCCTTCATCATGGGTTCATAAAGAAAGGACTTGGAAACCTTCCTCTGAAGTGGGAACAACTTTGACCTTCCCCTCGCGTGGAGGAATATTCTTCCTTTTGAATTCCTTGATGAAGTGAAAATCCTTCAAAACCTTGATGATGGATCAATTTGAGAAAGAAAATATCTTTGAGTAATCCCACAAAGTCGGTTTACAATTTCTGGGAGATCCTGATTTTTGCTAAAATCACATATTTTTAGAAAATATAATGATTTAAGCCTTGAAAAGTTTTATTTAAAGGATTCCAATTGAAGATGGTTTGATCGAACCACTTTAGATCAAACACCCTTGGATAGAACCCTGCTAGTTTTAAACCATACCTATAACGAAGTCTCCTTTACACCTATAAAAATGTTGATAAAAACCCACTTTTGATTTACCTTATGGGGGATAAAATGAATTCATTTAAAATTTATTTTTTGTAAGTATGTAGTCCTTATTATAATTTTCCCCAAAAGTATAATTTTAAATAAATTTAATTTTATTATTATATTTATTTTTTATTTCTTGTGAATGTAAGTTTTTCACCGAAAATCAAGCTCTATGTTCTGCACATGTGGAAAAATAGAAGATTATAAAAAAAAATTAGAAAAATATGAGTGCGATGAATGTGGGGTGTGATCCAACAAAAAAAAATTGAATTTTGATACATACAAAAAAATTTATGCATTATACGATCCACCTATGTCTAAATTGTAATTGATTTGACTTCAAAACTTGATTAAGAAAAAAATATTCAATAAAACACTATGAAACCAATTGGAAGCACTAGATATCATAGTTACAAATCTAAATTTGAAAAAATTAGAATTTTATCTTTCATGGAAAAAAGATTATGTGTTATACGATGAGCGTCACTCTTTAAAAATGCTGTTTACTGAAAAAAACTAGTTTTCAAAGGAGATGGAAAAAGAAGTGCAATTTAATTCCAAGAATTTTGAAAAAAATATATTCAGAATCTACAGACAAAATTTCACAAATCACTAGTTTGCATCATGTTCAAATTCCTCACAGTTTAGCCGCTATAGGTGCCCGAAAGTGAAGATTTAGTTAGAAAAAATTATTTTACTGTCCAATTTGGCCAAAAATTGTAAACCAGTATTGTGGGATCACCTCTCCTTTCGAACTATGCATCCCTTGAGTGGACCCCTTCTTCACGGCGAGTTCCTAAGGGACCCCTTTGAAAGTCTTCCAAATTGTTGACGGTCTGCGCGACTGTCCACCTACTCCCCTACATGGCTGCTTCCTAACTCTGCAAAGTCTGCTTTCTTAGGTTTCCTCCATGTGAGAGATCTTGGGGGATACCTCCTTGCATTTTTAAGAGACTATAGGGAACTTTCTTTGAGCTTCCTCCATGCGAGAGATCTTGGGGGTGGCTCCCCTATAGGTCTACGGGTCTATAGGGCACTTTCTTAGGTTTCCTCCATGTGAGAGATCATGGGGGTTACCTTCCCTATAGGTCTACGAGTTTCTAGGGTGATTCCTTGGGTATTCTTCATGCGAGAGGTCTTGGAGAATACCTTCCCTATAGGTCTTTGGGTCTATAGGACACTTTCCTGGCTTCCTCCATGTGAGAGATCTTGGGGGACACTTCTCGGGTATCCTCCATGTGAGAGTTCTTGGGGGACACCTTCCTTGCAGGTCTGCAAGCCTATAAGGCACTTACTTCATGGGGCTTCCTTCATGTGAGGGATCTTGGGGGTTGCCTCCTTGTAGGTTCATGAGCCTATGAGATGCTTTATTTCTTTAGCTTCATAGTTCTAAGAAGCTATGGATTCCTTCATTTTCCCTACACCTTCAGGTTCGTCAGATCATGGTCTACTTCCTCAACAGTTTATGTTTACATTTCTAACTTTATTCATTATTTGATCTACTTTATCGAAGCACTCATTAGTATTCATGCTTGCTAAAGTGGGGGAAAAATGTATAGGAGTGAATTTGCACCCCTTATGTAAATTCCTCTTTCGCCTCTCTCCACTTTAGAGGACCAAGTTCAGAAGCTTAATTCCACCTAAGCCCACTACTTTCATTCCACTTGGTGCTTGTTTTGAGCATCAGTGGGGGAATTTATGTTGGCGATGCCCACATGGTACATAGACATCTGCGCAACGCGCTTATGTCCTTAGCAGATTCTTGCGGTTGAACCTACAGAGGCTTATGTACTTCTCATTGGGAGTCAACTTGTAACACCCCCTTCAGCTGACCGACCCAAATATGGCCATTTTCTTCATCTCTCCTTCAAATTCCCTCCTTCTACATGCATTTCAACTTCTTCCAAGAATTCAGATCAACTTCTTCACTCTTGCACTCACTTCTTACATTCCCAAGCATTCTAGTAACAGTTTTGCACTCCTTAGCAGCAACAACTTTACTCCATCACTTCAATAGAGAAAGTTTGGGACAACACCATTATAGCAGAGGCTTGAGAACTCTCATTCTCTCCTCCATTAGCCTTGAGTGCTCTTGGTGGAGGTGGTATGCTTCCCATTCATCTCCTCTATTACTTGGTTGAGTAAGTATATTTATTGTTTTGTAGTGTTTTAGTGTTCTTCATTACATTACTTTTTTATCATACTCGCTTTCCTTGATGTCCATGGAGGTGGAAACACTTAAACAGGGGTTTGCCTCAATAGCCACCCAAAATTTTTCCTCCTCTTTGTGTGTAGGTGGACGTGGTTTTGGAGAGCTAGCTAGCGAAAAAATTTCTTTGTGAGATCATTCTTGCCACCCTAACTCTCGCATTTTTAATTTATCATATTAGAGAATTTTTTGTTTACTTAATAGCATCATTTTGGCCCTTTAGTGGTAGTTAGCTGGGACATTAGCTTGTTTTCCTAGGTTTGTATCCTGGTGCAGACCATCCATCCTATCTATCTCAGTCTCAATCCTCAGCCAGTGTCCATGTAGTCAGTCTGATCTTTTCGCTCTTGGCCCTCCATGACCTAGGGCTTTGAATGTAGCTGGTCCCCCTCTCTTACAACAACAATGAACAAATATTACTCTTAAATGATAATTCACTTCCTTAGGGGAACCTATGGAGGATGTATTGAAGAGGTTGATACAGTCTAATCTTATCACACTCCCAGATTTCTCAAACTATTAAGAGCCACAAGTCAAACCTTGTAGCTATAAAGATCATTTTTGTGAATTTCATTGATACAAAGGTCATAACACACAAAATTTCTTTAGAATCAAACATCTAATAGAAGATCTTATCGAACAAGGAGACATTCATGTCAATCAAAAATCTGGAAATAAAAATTTAAAAATTTACACAAACCCTATGCCTAATCATACAAAAGAAAAAGATTCAGGAAAGGCCTCAACCTCAAAAAATGTAAAAAATACTCATGATACTACAGTGGGACATATTTATTCATCACAACATGAGGAATCGAACATGCATCAAGATACTATTTCAAAAAAAATTCCAAACCCATCAATAGTGTTTAGCACCATTTTATACCATAATGACATCAAGTGGATATCAAATTGTGATATCTCTCCCACATATGACTTAATGATTGGGAATGTTGAAGAAGTTCCAAATGAGCTAGAAATATCCCTTATTGCACCCATACCCACAAAATGTTGCGAAGAGTCTTTTACCGATGATATATCATCCACCCAAGGATCATGTCAAGAGGAGGCTCTTGAGGATAACAAAAGTTACTCTGAATTGAGTCGGGATCAAGAACCCCTATCCCCAGAGTTTCACCAAGAGCTAAGGGACATCTTCCAAACCATTTTAAACTCTAAACATGTCCCCTATATCACCCCTGAGATGTTTCTTTCTGATGGGCATATAGATGTTCTTCAACCAAAACAAGAATATCCCACTCTTGACATTCCTACAGAAGAGCTAGCAGTAATTGAGATTCATGATTCTTATAGTGATTGTGCATCATCGACATCTTTTGAATCAACATCAACATCTTTTGAAACAGTTTCAATAGATAATGATGTCATAGAGTTAGAGAAAATAGTTCATATTCCTGAACAACAAGAACCCATAGCAATATCATGTGTTCATGACAAGTCCTATTTAGTGGCTATGGATTAGAGGATACATTATCAGGGAAAAGGATTAGGTATTGATAATACCTTCACAATGCCGAAGGAAATCTTGTCTACAACAAACATAAACATATGGGGCACGAAGAATCCTTATGATGAAAATATTGTCAACGCTACAACTAGTTGTATCATGAGTTGGAATTCACCCATCATCTCATACACAAATTGGGACCAATGTAAAAAGAAGAATTCCTATCAAAGAAAGGTGAAGATCATCAAAACAAATGAAGCAGTCAAGAAAAAAGGACAAAGAAAATACAAATGGATACCAAAGAAAAATTTAAAAAATCATCCCTCCAAAACTCCATTAGTCAAAGAAACTATTGGAAAAAATAAAAAAAGGGAAATGTATCCATCAAAAGAGTCCTTAAATACAAAAGCATGCTTCTCAAGCAAGGAACAAAGTATATCTAGTGGTTGGTCCTAATTCCATAAAAAAAATCATTCCCACCCATCATCACTCATATTCCCAAGTTTACAGAGTCAAAGGATCCAAACCATTGATAAATACATCGCATATTCCTTCATACATGTCATCATCCATGGTGTAGGAGCCCCTGTTTGATTTCTTGCCTCCATGAGGCCATTTGTAAATAGTTGCTCTATTTTGTGTATTTGATTTTATAATAAGGTTTATCAAACCATTTTCGAGGTTTTTGAGTCTTATGAAGTCATATTTTAAGTCATTTGTCAAATAATGTTTAAAGTTGTTCTATATTGTAAAAATTGTAAAAGTTGCTCAAGAAAAGTTGTCAAGCAACTAGTCAAAAAGTGTCATTAAGGTGTTTTGTCAACAAACTAATCAAAATGTGGTTTAAAATAGTTGGTTTTGGTTGGAAATGTATAAATACACCCTCCAAAACTCCAATTGGGGGTTTGAGACATTATTTTTGAAGTTTGATGAATGGAAACCTCGAATTTTGTGTGCATTTTCTAATTCTCACATTGTTTTCAGGCTGAAGTTGTGCATTGTATGGCCTGGTATGGACTCATATCATCGTGTATCATATATGTATGGAAATATTTGTTTTTATTTTACAATTTTTTTTGTCTCATTGAATTTTATTGAGTTTTGTGGGAGATATGGCTATTTTGGTGAGACTACCCTATTCTAACAATATTGTGCAAAATTTGCAGTCTAAAAAAAGTGATGGTATGGATTGTATAGTCTATATTTTGGATCTGAAACCAATTTTATTTTTTTTCCATGTGAATATACTTTCATTTGCTTCAAGTATCATCAAATTTAATTAATATTTGAATAAGTTATGACCATTTTTGTGAAGGCAGGTTTGAACCTTACCTAGGGTTTGCAGTTTTGGAAAAAATGCAATAACTTTCTTTTCCACCATTGGATCTTCATAGAACTTGAAGGAAACGTCTATAATTATGTTATATTAAATCTCACCGAAGGGATTGTCTTAATTTTTTTTTTTGTGGAAGTTCTTAATGACAGATCATTGCATTAAATTGTGGGCTGCCATGACAATGTTTCTAATGTGATCTAGAATGCACTTAATCATTTACATTTGAGATGAATTTGTTCATGAAAGTTGTCAAGTGAATCAATTTTGTAGAATTTTTTCCATTGTTCATGATTTCTCAGTTGTTTTATTGCAAAGCAATCCAAGAATTCCTAAGAGCAAGAATTTGTATCATTGCTTTGAATGATTGGTTGAGTTGAATTGTGATCCTCCTAGCTCTGCATCAAATTGGTATCAGAGCCCAATAAGGTCTGGGTAGAGGAAGAGTTTGAGTTTTTATTTGTGGTTGTGTGTTGTGCAGGTTGAGGAAGGAACCTGATTGCCTAGGTGAGGCAAAGTAAAGTGGAAGCAAGGAGAGATTTGCTTGTGAAGATGGATTTGTTGAGAAGATTGGAAAGATGTTTGTAGGCTGAGGATTCACAAAGGAAGAAGAAAAGAGAGGAAAAAGAGTTGAGGAAGAAGGAAAGAGAGAAGGAAAGGCAACTAGAGGTTGAAAAGATAAGAGAAATAGAAGAGAAACTAAGAAGGATGAAAGATGAGATGAAACAGTTGTATAGACTAGAAACAAGTTGGCACATGACAATTAATCTAAGAAGGTAGTATGGCCTATTCAAAGGCTAATGAAAATGAGAGAAGCTACACCTGATGTGAATACAAAAGAATAATTGATGGAAGAAGGTAATGAACAAGAAAAGGTGGATGAATAATATGATTTCTGGAAAAAGTTTGCAGCCATTGAAGAAGAATGGGATAGTAATGTTGGTAATGGACAAGTCAAACAAGAGGAAGAGGAACTCATCAAGGTAGAAGAAGCCAAGGACATTGAGGTTGCAAGTGAATTGATTTTGAAGGAAAATGATATTGATAAGTTGGTCATGGGTGAAGAGGATTTTGAAGTACAAGAAGATAAGGAGGAGACCTCAAAGTCTCAATATTTTGTCTCTAATTTTTCTTTGAACTATGTATGTGCAGATCATGAAGGACAAGGAAAAGTGTGATGATATGATGGAGTTTTGGAACCTCCAAGTTGAAAGGATGATTGATAGGAGAAGGCATAAGAAGAAGAAAAGGAAGAAAGGACCAAAGAAGGTTGAAAAAAAAAAGGACAAAGTGCAAAGGAACTGGAAGATCAGGAAGAAGACAATTCAAAGGGGCTTGAATTCTTTCCCCCTCGAGAGTTTGGTGCAGGAGCACCTGTTTGATTTCTTGCCTCCATAAGACCATTTGTAAATAGTTGCTTTATTTTGTGTAATGGGTCTTATAATAAGGTTTATCAAACCATTTTAGAGGTCTTTGAGTCTTAAGAATTCATATATTAAGTCATTTGTCAAATAATGTTTAAAGTTGTTCTATATTGTAAAAACTGTAAAAGTTGCTCAAGAAAATTGTCAAGCAACTTGTCAAAAAGTGTCATTAAGGTGTTTTGTCAACAAAATAATCAAAAGGTGGTTGCAAATAGTTTTTTTTGGTTGGAAATGTATAAATACACCCTCAAAAACTCGAATTGGGGGTTGGAGACATTATTTTTGAAGTTTGATGAATGAAAACCTTGAATTTTGTGTGCATTTTCTAATTCTCACATTGTTTTCAGGATGAAGTTGTGCATTGTACAGCCTAGTATGGAATCATATCATAGAGTATCATATATTTATGGAAATATATTTGTTTCTAGTTTACAATGATTTTTGTCTCATTGAATTTTTTTGAGTTTTGTGGGAGATATGACTATTTTGGTGAGACTACCCTATTATAACAATATTGTGCAAAATTTGCAGTCTGAAAAAAGTGATGGTACGGATTGTACAGTCTATATTTTGGATCTGAAACTAATTGGATTTTCTTTCCATGTGAATCTACTTTCAGTTTCTTCAAATCTCATAAAATTTAATTAAGATTTGAATAAGTTATGACCATTTTTGTGAGGGAAGATTTGAACCCTACCTAGGGTTTGCAATTTTGGGAAAATTGTAATAACTTTCTTTTCCACCATTGGATCTTCATAAAAATTGGAGGAAAAGTCTATAATTATGTTATCTGCAATCTCACCAAAGAGATTGGCTTCATTTTTTTTTTTGTGGAAGTTATTAATGACAGTTCATTGCATTAAATTGTGGGATGCCATGACAATGTTTCCAATGTGATCTAGAATGCACTTAATCATTTGTTTGAGATGAATTAGTTCATGAAAGTTGTAAAGTGAATCAATTTTGTAGCATTTTTTCCATTTTTGATGATTTCTTAGTTGTGTTATTGCAAATTAAGCCAAGAATTCCTAAGAGCAAGAATTTTGTATCATTACTTTGAATGATTGGTTGAGTTGAATTGTGATCCTCCTAGCTCTACATCAAATTGGTATCAGAGCCCAGTAAGTTATGGGTAGAGGAATACTTTGTGTTTGTAGTTGTGGTTGTGTGTTGTGCAAGTTGAGGAAGGAACTTGATTGCCTAGGTGAGACAAAGTGAAGTGGAAGCAAAGAGAGACTTGCTTGTGAAGATGGATTTGTTGAGAAGATTGGAAAGATTTTTGTAGGTTGAGGATTCACAAAGGAAGAAGAAAAGAGACGAAAAATATTTGAGGAAGAAGGAAAGAGAGAAGGAAAGGAAACTAGAAGTTGAAAAGATAAGAGAAATAGAAGAGAAACTAAGAAGGATGAAAGATGAGATGAAACAATTGTATAGACTAGCAACAAGTTGGCACTTGATAGTTAAGAAGAAGGTAGTATGTCTTATTCAAAGGTTAATGAAAATGAGAGCAATTGCACCTGATGTGAAGACAAAAGAACCATTGATGGAAGAAGGTAATGAACAATCAAAGGTGGATGAAGAAGATGATTTGTGGAAAAAATTTGCAGCCATTGAAGAAGAATGGGATAGTAAGGTTGGTAATGGACAAGTCAAACAAGAGGAAGAGGAACTCGTCAAGGTAGAAGAAGCCAAGGACATTAAGGTTGCAAGTTAATTTGTTTTGAAGGGAAATGATATTGATAAGTTTGTCATGGGTGAAGAGGATTTTGAATTACAAGAAGATAAGGAGGAGACCTCAAAGTCTCAATATTTTGTTTCTAGTTTTTCTTTGAACTATGTATGTCATGAAGGACAAGGAAAAGTGTATGATGATATGATGGAGTTTTGGAACCTCCAAGTTGCAAGGATGATTGATAGGAGAAGGCATAAGAAGAAGAAAAGGAAGAAATGACCAAAGAAGGTTGAAAAAACAAAGGACAAAGTGCAAAGGAATTGGAAGATCAAGAAAAAGATAATTCAAAGGGGATTGAATTATTTTTCCCCCAGGAGTTTGGTGCAGGAGCACCTATTTGATTTCTTGCCTCCATGAGGCCATTTGTAAATAGTTGGTCTATTTTATGTATTGGGTCTTATAATAAGGTTTATAAGACCATTTTAGAGATTTTTGAGTCTTAGGAAGTCATATATTAAGTCATTTGTCAAATAATGTTTAAATTTGTTCTGTATTGTAAAAATTGTAAAAATTGATCAAAAAAGTTGTCAAGCAACTAGTCAAAAAGTGTTGAATTAAGGTGTTTTGTCAACAAAATAATAAAAAGGTGGTCGAAAATAGTTGGTTTTGGTTGGAAATGTATATAGACACCATCAAAAACTAGAATTGGGGGTTGGAGACATTATTTTTGAAGTTTGATGAATGGAAGTTACCTCAAATTTTGTGTGCATTTTCTGATTCTCACATTATTTTTAGGCTGAAGTTGTGCATCCTACGGCTGTTATTGGACTCATATAATGGATTATCATATATGGATGGAAATATATTTGTTTCTAGTTTACAATGATTTTTGTCTCATTTAATTTTATTGAGTTTTGTGGGAGATATGAGTATTTTGGTGAGACTTCCCTATTCTAACAATATTGTGCAGAATTTGCAATCTAAAAAAAGTGGTGGTACAGATTGTATAGTCTATATTTTGGATCTGAAACCAATTGTATTTTTTTTCCATGTGAATCTACTTTCATTTTCTTCAAGTCTCATCAAATTTCATTTAGATTTGAATAAGTTATGACTATTTTTGTGAGGGCAAGTTTGAACCCTACCTAGGGTTTGCAATTTTGGGAAAAATTCAATAACTTTCATTTCCACCATTGGATCTTCATAAAAATTGGAGAAAAAGTTAGTAATTATTTTATCTTCAATCTCACTAAATCAATTGGATTCATTGTTTGTTTTGTAGAAGTTATTAATGCCAGTTCATTGCATTAAATTGTGGGCTTCCATGACAATGTTTCCAATGTGATCTAGAATGCACTTAATCATTTGTTTGAGATGAATCCATTTATGAAAGTTGTCAAGTGAATCAATTTTGTAGCCTTTTTATCATTTTTGATGATTTCTCAATTGTGTTATTGCAAAGTAAGCCAAAAATTCCTAAGAGCAAGAATTTTGTATTATTGCTTTGAATGATTGGTTGAGTTGAATTGTGGTCATCCTAGCTTTGAATCAGTCCACTCCATTCATGCTATCCAATTCTTGCATTGAACTTGTTTTGGAAGAGCTACTCTTCATCATAAGGACTTTGAAGGCACTTTATCGCAATGTGCACACATAGACAAGGTTAATTCTAGTACCCACAAGGTAGATCAGAGTTCTTCAAGGTTGCATTCAAGTGCTCGTATCTTAGAAAAGCAACTTCTTCAAGCAGAATATCGCTGACACATTATGATAGTGATCTCTACATCAATTCCACCAAGTGGTTCAACATGAGGGTAAAATCTCTAAAAAAAAGAAAAATATAAAAAAAAACAAATCAAGAAAATAGTAAAAATAAAAATCATCCTCTAGTGAAAACCACTATGGTGGCGCTTTGGGAAAGTACTATGATGAAAACCTAGAAAATAGGCATCATAAATAGAATCAAGTGTATTTATGATCTATCTTAGACAAAAGCATCTCATCCTTGTCATGATAAATCCAATGTTCCCTCCATCCATCCAATCCAAATTTATCTAGATATTCCACTTTATCTTGATCTTGACAAAGATTCATCATATACTTCAACTCTACTCATAGAATTTTTTTTGATAGGCTCTTTACCATTTTATCTCGTGAAGTCCCATAGCCCATATCTAAGATGATAAAACTTTGTCAAAATCTTCACATATACATTACCTCTCTTGGTTATCATTGTAGTATGAAGAATTACTAGACACTAGGGGTAGGTTATTGCACTCTTATTTTCAAATAACTCTTTATCCATGTCTTATACCCCATAACGTGACATTGACATTGTGATCTAGGTATTGTTTTCTTTGAAATCTCATCAAAAACACCAAATTTTTTTGTAAAATGTTCATCATAAAATCCAAAAACACTTGCAAAATTCTATACAGCTAAAATGTAAAAATATTCAAAAAATTGTAAAGGAAATATCTAAAACATCCAAAACACATCAAAACCCTAAAAGGGTCGAACATCAAAAATCCTAAAATAGAACCATGTTGAACTACATTGTCTCTGAGCTTGAATGTAGGAGAGGCCCTCATTGATGCACCCCTGAGACACCCTAGATCAGTCCTTTAGAAGTTTGTCATAATAAACTGACATCTCTCAACGGTTCATACCTTCATCTTTAATAAGTCGACTCAGTAGAACTACGTGGTCTCTGCGTGTATAACGTAGGTAAGGCTTATCTTTGATCAGCACTGAGACCTCTAGGAGAGGTATTTAGGTTAGATTCTTGGTCAAAAAATAGAAAATAGGGTATGTGTAAGATCATGATGGGCCAAAAAGTGGCGATATAATGGGTATGTGTAGGGTATGTAGCTGACAACTTTCTTTTTACCCAAAATTGATGAAATGAAAAGGATTTTTAAAGGAGATTCTTAGCTTTCCACCAATATAAATTATGCTTTACTTTGAATTTAATAAATAATTATTGTTCATTTTCTATTTGAATTACGACTAAAGTCTTGATTGATAGGTTGATTGAAAAACATCTATAGCTTTCAAACAGTATCACATTTTTTGAATCCGAAACATGCTTCACATTCTATGCTTTGCATACTATAGGATTAAAACAATAAAAAATTCATGAAGTTTTGACCAAGTTAAGGTGGTCAGACATACAAATTTTTATATTTTTAAAAATTTGTAATAAAAAAATCATAATTAATTATTTACTTGGAAAAAAATTACAAAAAAATATGCATCACATCGGGATATGAGTCCTCTACTTATATCTAAAATCTTATAAAAAAATATTATCATTTTATTGTGGCTAGGGTAGTCAGACAAACACGTACTTTTTTATTTTTTCCGTAAAATTTAAGTACTACTGCATTGAAATTTCAAATTTTCACCAAATAGATTTTTTTTTAAAATAAACCTAGTAGTTTAGAAACTCCATTCAATTTGCTGCAAATTCTATTCTTACATATTTTTGAAATAACATAGATAACTTATTCAAATTTTTACATCAAATTACCTAACTCTGATTTTTTTAAAATTTTCGCCACTTAAGGGCCTGTTTTTTCCACGATGATCTTGCACATACCCAATCCCTAAACATTCAAATATCGAGAAAACCCCAAAACATCCAGATAAATCAAAAAATCCAAAAACATTCAAATATCAGAAAACACAAAAACATTTGAAAATACAAAACACAAAAACATTGGAAAACATTCAAAAGACCTAAATAGCCTCAAATATCTTTAGAAAACCCTAAACAACCTCAAATAATAAAAAACATAAACATTCGCATAAACTTTCAAAAAGACCCAAAAAAAATTGCCTCAAAACATTTTCAAAAATATTAAAAACATTGAAATATCCCAGAATATCCAAAACCATCCATCCCACCTCGCTTTCACCTACAACAAATCTTCATCCATAATAAATAAATCGTCACCTTCAACCTTTGGGAAAATAAACATAAACAAGTCTATAAAGTCGTAAAGTGAGAACCTAATCATCAAAATCTAAAGTCTAAATCATAGGTAAATGTGACCAATAAAGTTTATATTAATGGCTTATCATAAAGCTCACCATCATCCTAACATCAAACAACCATCTGATCAACATGTCCTAGGATGTATCCTTCCTACGATGAACATTAGTATCAAACATCACCTTAGCTAAGTTAAACAAGAAAGAGATATAGATAACACTAACTGTTTGTCTTTGATATTTTCTTATAATTTATCTTAATGACCCATTCCAAGGACCTCTTGATGATGTCTATCTAAAAATATTTAGAGAGAAAGGAATAGGGCATCGATCATTATCTTTCATTTGATGTGCTTGTGTATACTCTTGTAAAATAATCTTGGTGCATACTTGCTTAGTTGTGTGTAGGAAAGTTGTTTGGAGTATGTTGTTGACTATTGCATATGCTTTGGTCTGATATATTCTAAAGATTCTAAATTACATTCCAACGAGGTTTTTGTATGTCAAGGTGTGAACAAGAACTATCCTATTTGTTTGCAACGTTAAAGTCCATTACACTAGATACAATGTCGTCTTGGTTATTAATACCTTGATGCATCATGTCTATGTGTTATACCAAACAATAAGGAACGACCAAAAATGAGCACATCATCATCATACATTCTTTATCATCATCATGCATTATCCATCCTTGTCATGCATTTCGCATCACCATCTCTAATAAAGTCTCGGTGGATCATAGACTTGTTGGATCTTTTGAAGCAATAATCAAAATTAATGGTAAATTCATCCATCTTATTCTTCTTATTCTTCTATCCAAGCATCAAATCTATGTGATCTACATCGAAATATACATGAGGCTACCTATAGTTGATGACTATCTATACATCATGAAATCTGTCTACATCAACATCTGAGCTTTTTAGGAACTATAAATTTCATCCTCTTTACTAGCAATCCCTCTTCCACTGGGGCATAGTGGGGCATCTATATCATCTTCAGCTCAACAATTTGAAATGTTGTAGCTCTTTGATTCAAAAGTAACCTGAAATCTCAAGAATCTCAAGCATAAGTTTGATTTTCACCTATTGTGAGCCCAATTGAAACACTTTATTCTTTGATCGATCTCTCGAGGGGGCAATCAACCATCATTGGGATATATTGTTCCCTATCAATCATCGTGTTATTCAACACAATCCTTGCATTGTTGTGAATCCTCAAAAATGTTATCAATCAATCAATCAAATCAATCAACTTTAGCTCAAGGCTATCAACATCTCAAAGAGATCATCGATATCTGTTTCTGCATCATTAGCATCAAAATCAACATAAGTTTTTGAACCAATGCAACGAGTACATTGCTTCAAAGAGGGGAAAAATGTAGACACTTAAAAATGTCTCGATGGATCAGATTGGCTAACTAACATCATTTCATCTTGAAACCCATCATATTTTCACTTAATGAATTAAATTAGCCTAGCTATTTAATTAATTGCACCATTTCCATCTATTAACCTAGTTCATCAAATTGGGCGGGGGCCCTAGCTCGGTTGGCTAAGTAATTCCGTTGCGGCTCTGCTGGTCACGAGTTCTAGTCTCCCCCGTCCCGTGGTACCGGAGGGCGTGTCGCGCCAGCGCTGCCGGTCACGTTAAAAAGTTTACCAGGCGCACTGCAGTTTATAGGGGGTCGTGCTACCCGATTCTCGGTCTAAAAAAACCTAGTTCATCAAATCAGGTTAATTCCCCCTTTTCACGCTAACATTTCATCCTATTAAATTAAATAAATCAAAATATTTAATTTAATTCCCTAAGTCATCTTATTTAATTAAATAAACCTAATTTATTTAATTAAATGTCATGTCACCTTTCCCCCTTTCATTAAATCATTTAATTTAATGAAAATCACTTTATTCCTCTAAAATCCCTTAATTTTATGATTAAACCATGTTTAATTAACAATTAATCTAATTTTCCTCCAAAAGGGGAATATTCCCATGGAATATTCTTTACCCCATTTTTTGTACAATTAAAAATTTGTTTTAATTTGCAAAATATTTTTTTTCCTCACCCATGAGAATATTCCAAAGAATATTCTCTCTCCTCCAATCATTTGAAAAAGGGATATTCTCACTTGGCTTTTTGAGCAAGCTAAACTTGTGACTTCTTGAGCAAGTTACCTTGTAACCTGTGTGTGCAGGTCAAAAGTGTGTTTGTTTGGAAAAAATGGGATCCCTTGATTAAATCTCATCTTGCATTCTCACCCATTGATGAGAATCCATGATCCATGCCTCTTCTTTCTTTCATCTTTGATCGTTGATTGATCTTTTCAATCTCAACCCTTCATTTCTCATTTGCTCTCTTATAAATAAAACACTATTTGGAGACAAATGGATCCATCTTTCAATTGCAAACTTATGTTGTTGAATTCACTCACCCTCACACTCATACTTTACTCACATTTAGCATATTTTAGTTCATTTTTAGTTGTATATTAGTTTTAAGCTTCTATTAATGGCTTCCTTGCATCCATCTTGGGTAAACCCACAAAAGTGGTTTACAATTTGAGTGAGGAAGGAAAAGTTGCAAAAAATGACCCCATGCAAAAAAATCTAGTTTTTGGGTTTCAAATGAACCTTGGTTCGAGCGAACCCATTAAATGAAAGGGACCACCATTCTCACATAAAACACAAAGTTAAACCCTTTTTGAAAGGGGCTTCAAATGAACCAAGGTTCAAATGAACCCTAGTTTGAGAGAACCCCCCCTGGTTTGCCTGAACCCCCCTTTTCCCACCTTCTCATCCTCTGGCACCAAAAATGTCTAGAATTTTGTGCTTCAAAGCTCAGGTTGAGGATGAAAATGGAGGAGACTTCACAGACCCAACTGGATGATGGTATTCCTCAGAACGAGCTATCCAACAAATATAATTTTAATATGTTTTGGTTTTAAATATGTATTTTTTTTTTTAGTTTTACTAAACATAGGTTTTTCACTGAAAATCAAGCTCTATGTTCTGTACATGTGGAAAAATAGTAGATTATAATTTTTTTTTTGAAAAATATGAGTACACCAAATATTGAAGTCCTTGATCCAACCAAAAAAAATTGAATTTTGATACATACAAAAAAAGTTATGCGTTATACGGTCCACCAATGTCTGAATTGTAATTGGTTTGACTTTGAAACTGTATTAAGGAAAAAATATTCAATAAAACACTATCTAACCAATTGGAAGCACTAGATATCATAGTTACAAATCTAAATTTGAAAGAATTAGACTTTTATCCTTCATGGAAAAAAATTTATGTGTTATATAGTGAGTGTCACTCCTTAAAAATGTTATTTACTGAAAAAAATAGTTTTCGAAGGAGATGGAAAATAAGTGAGATCTTATTCAAAAAAAAATCAAAAAAATATATTTAGAATCTACAAAAAAAATGTGACAAATCACTAGTTTGCATCATCTTCAAATTCTTCATGGTTTAGCCGCTATAGGTGCCCAAAAGTGAAGATTTAATTAGAAAAAAATATTTCAGTGTCTAGTTTGGCCAAATATTGTAAACCACTATTGTGGGATCACCCTCTTAGCTTGTTTATAAATTAGGGTTTGAATTTTTTAACTTAGAATCCACTTAGCATTAGCTTAGAATTCGTATATCTTCATCATTTAGCATAAAATCATGTTTAATTAGCTTGCATCATGCTAATTTAGCTTTAAATCATGTTTTCATACACATCTTTCATCACTTTTGTTGATTTTCTTCAATAGAATCAATTGAAATGAGCTCATTTACCCACGAGATTGGGAAAGGGTCATCGTTTCACATCAACATGATACCAATCCCCCAATAGAATAAGTTTCAATGGATTAGAGTAGGTATTTCAAAAGCTTTTATAGTTTAACATGTTAGGTTTTAATAGCTTCCACTACGATTTACATTGAATGATTTTATTGGGACTGAGGTTTAGTGGCTAAATCACACTTCGATTCCTCATGGATCAAGTGTGGTTAACCCGTACTAATCCATCAGTCATAGGTGTTAGAGTAATTGGTTTTACTTGATTAATTAAACAATATCTGGTTAATTAATTAAGTTACCTTTTATCTCTTTTTCACTTAAGCTAACTTTAGGTGCATAATAATTAATTATTTTATTAATTATTATGTGCAAGCCTAGGGTTTTCCTTTTTTAGGTTTTTTACCTATTTAAGGTTGTATTCTTTTCTTTTGTAATCTAACTCTTTTACATTTTGGCAATATTGAGCATATTTTTGCTGTGTTGTTTCTTTGCATCTCCCTTGTAACAGGTTTGAGCTTTCAGAATTCTTTGTGTTCCTTCATGGTATCAGAGCCAAGGTCTGAAACTCCCTATTCTAGTGTTTGAGTTTTGCATTAGAAGTTGGGTTTGTTTTTAAAACCTAGGTGAATAAAATACAGAGGGTTCAAAAAAAAAAAATTGAAATTTTTTGGGTTTGCACCCACGGTACGCACGGTACCGCCAGACCTGCAAGTACTGCAGGCGGCAGTATTCTTCTTTTTTCCGGTGCCTTGCATTTTCCCGGCTGCCGTCGCTGCCGGTGCCCTGGTTTTTTCCATCCGCCGCGCCCCTGTTCTTCGGCCGCCGGCGCCTTGGTTTTTTTCCGTCCGCCGTGCCCCTGTTCTTCTGCCGCCGTCACCTCCGGTGCCCTAGTTTTTTTCTGTCTGCCACGCCCCTATTCTTTGGCCGCCATCGCCGCCAACACCCTTTTTTTTCCGTCGCCACTACCTCCTATTTTCGGTCATCCCATGGCCGCTGCTTGTTCTTCGGCCGAGCTCACCATCGCTGCCACTGTCGCTGCCGAGCTCTCCGGCCACCGCTCGAGCTGAGCTCCAGCCGTCGCCAAGCTTGCCCAGCTCACCGGACCTGCCACTAGCCCCCTGGTCGCTCAGCAGACCAGGGGCTTATTTTTTTTAGCCCCCGGGGCTTAAAGGAGGCAAAAATGTGCTCTTTCAGGAGGCTTCATGAAATGGGGTACAAAATGGGCATACGGTCTCCATTTTTTTCCAACGAGATACCGTTGGAAAGATAATTTTGTGCCGGATGTCATGGTACTGGTATTTTTTTCCATATTTTTTGTTTGACTATATTTGTTTCTAGTCAAAGAGGGGTCTTCTTTCTGCACTTTCGAGGCCATACAAGGTGCAAACGAACTCCGTTTTTCAAAAATGAATAGGCGTTGGAAAGCTCTCAGGTTGCTCTATTCAGCTATGTGATATTTTTTCTCAAAATTTTATTCAGGTACACAAGAATTTTTTTTGAAGCTTTTTTGCTTATGCATTGCTTCCTCTTTCTCAGTTTGTACTAGGGTTTGGGTTTCTCTTTTGTGGGGGGTGTTTTTTCTCACTTTCTATCATTTATATCAAAAATATAGAACACCAAAAACTCTCAAAACAATCAAACCCTTCTGCATCTTTTGTCTATTCTGAAAGATCACATAATAATAAAAAAAACACCAGCTGGTATAGGTACAGGTATAGGTACAGTTACAGTTACAAGTACAGGTGCAAGATTTCATGGCAAACTCCTCAGTTGAGTTACTCACATCACACAACTATCACACCTATAAGTCTCACATGAAGAGGCTTCTCAGGTCATGAGGGTTGTGGTCTTGTCTAGATGAGGTACAGCCTTAGTTGCATCATCTTTTTGAGATTCTTCAGCACAGGAACAAGATGGATGAAGCTATGGGTTTTCTCTCTCTGCATGTTTCAAACAACCTTCTATTTCACTTTGATGCTTTGCTCACTCCTTGTGCCATTTGGTTGAAGTTTGAGACACTTTTTGGAACCATCA
This sequence comes from Sequoia sempervirens, assembly GCA_007258455.2. NCBI lineage: Eukaryota > Viridiplantae > Streptophyta > Pinopsida > Cupressales > Cupressaceae > Sequoia > Sequoia sempervirens. The sequence goes on along the minus strand of VDFB02078626.1, from coordinate 28,360 downwards.
ATGAGTTTCGCGCATTACAAATTGAGGCAGAGCTAACTTCATTGTTACCTAAATCATTTCCCACTATTGAGGATTTTTTGACCAAGTTCAAAACAATCTGCACTATTTTATAGGGTTGTGGCAAGAATAAGTCAGACACAGAGTGCATTTACTTGATCCTTTCGAAGCTTCGTGGTCCATTTCAAATATTTGCTTCTTCATTCTACTCCACCATGGATGGTCTGGGTACTCATTTTACCATGCCTACCTTTGATGTGTTTTGTGAGTGTTTGTCTCGTGAGCAGTCACACCTTTCTTAGATTGATATGCTCTCAGGATCAAAGAACAAAGCATTGGTTGCTCAGTCATCTAAGGAGAAACAGAAGTAGAAACTAAAGCCCAAGAAAGATTCTGCAGGGAATGAGCATTCCTCCAAACCACCTCCTAAGTCTAATTCCAAACCACCACTTAATCCGAAACAGGGAAAATCTTCGAAGTCTAGTGAGTCTTCCTCCAAGACTAAGAAGAAATCAAGAGACACTTGCACCTTTTGTGGCAAGGAAGGACATTCAGTTTCCAAGTGTTGGAAACGATTAGAGGCTTTAGAGGAAGCCTTGCAGTAGCATCACATCTCCTCACCTCAGTCGTCTTCTCCTTCCATAGGGAAAGGTCATGCTCTCATTGCTCGTGCATCAACCTATGGGTCCACTTAAATTCTAGATTCTGGTGCTTCTCACCATATGACTCACACTCAACAGTTGGTCACTTCTCTTTCCTTTTGTGGTACTTCACAGATTACAGTGGGTGACTCTACATAGCTTTCTATCTTGGGTTCAGGTTCTGTCACTTTGGATGGGGGTACTCTACAGGATGTTCTGGTTGTTCCTGACATCTTGACGAACCTCTTGTCCATTTATCAGATTTGCCATTCTGGCTTTGGTAAGACAGTTGAGTTCTCACCACATCATGTGGTTATTCGGGACATCCATGACTCTGATTTGATTGTGGCTACTAGGTATGTTGATACTACATCTAATCTTTACAGATTTGATGGATTTGAGCCTTCTAGGGGTACAGGTTCATCTCTTATAGCACATGCAGATTCTGTGAGTAAGCTTTGGCATGAGCGTTTGGGCCATGTCAATTACAGATATCTTTAGCAGATGAGTACTCAGGCACTTGTTCTTGGTCTTCCCCTGATTTCTTGCACCGACGGTGTTTGTCATGGTTGTGTGCTTGGAACTTAGCATCATAGGGATCCCTTTCTTAAGGGAAGCGCCACTCATGCTTTGGCACCCTTGGAGTTGATTCATAGTGATCTCATGTCATTTCCCACTCCTTTTTCTGGGGCCAAGTATGTACTCACATTCATTGATGACTTCTCCAGACGCACATGGGTGTACTTTCTTAAGTATAAGTCTGATGTCTTTGATTCCTTTCGAATCTTCAAGACATTTGTAGAGAAGCAGTCTGGCCTTTCTATTCGGCGGATACGTACAGATAATGGGGGGAGTATGTAAATCAGGCTTTCAGAGATTTTTGCACTGAGCATGGTTTGCAGCATCAGTTTACTATTTCCTACACCCCCCAGCAGAATGGTGTCACTGAGAGAAAGAACAGGACTTTACGGGAGATGGCAAATTGTATGATTCAATCCAGGTCCATGGATCTATCTTTTTGGGCTGAGGCAGTTAATTGTGCCAACTATATTCAGAATCGGATGCCTCACAAGGTGATTCAACATATGACTCCTAAGGAGGCTTGGTCTCATGACAAGCCTGATGTTTCATCATTTTGAGTATTTGGTAGTGAGGCATGGGACTTTATTCCTAATGCTCAGAGGAGAGCCATGGAGCGAAAGAGTCGACCCCTCATTTTTGTCGGCTACTGTGAGGATGTTAAGGCATACAGGTTGTTTGATACTGATTCCAGAGAGGTCTTGTTTTGACGAGATGTCCAGTTTGATGAGCGCCTTCCCATGTAGTGGATACCCTGTCTCCAGTGTCTACTTCACTACCTACTCCTCACACTGCAGCTCTTCAAGATTATGTTTAGGATGATTCTGATGAGGATGCTGATGATCCCCCATCTCCACCTCCACTTGCTCCACCTCAGATGCCCAAATGGGCTCGCTTTACTGTTGAGGCAGTAGGATCTGCAACAAGTGATCCTTTAGACACTCGTCGCACCCATTCTCATATTGCGGGTTCTAGTCTTTTGAGTCATGCTCTTTCAGAGGATCCTCAAAAGTTTTCAGAGGCGACAGGTCACCCTGAGTGGGATAGTGCTATGGAGGAGGAGTATTCTTCTTTGATGAGGAATAGTACTTGGGATCTTTGTCCTCTTCCTAAGGGCATAAAGATGGTTCAGTGCAGATGGTTGTATCGCACCAAGTATGTTGCTGATGGTTCTATTGATAAGTACAAAGCACGTCTTGTTGTGAAGGGTTTCTCATAGGTTGAGGGTATTGATTACTCTGAGACATTTTCCCCTGTCGTCAAGATGAATTCTATTTGCTTTGTACTATCACTTGTAGCTTCTAGGGTCTAGTCCATTTATCAGATGGATGTGAAGAGTGCATTTTTGCATGGTGACCTACAAGAGGAGATCTATATGGAGCAGCCTCAGGGCTTTGTTCAGGATGCTTCTTTGGTTTGCAGACTTCAGCGTTCAGTATATGGTCTCAAACAGGCCCCTCGGGCTTGGTATGAGAAGATGGACTCTTTTTTGCTCTCCACTGGTTTCACTCGATGTCATTCTGATCCTACAGTCTATATTCAGAATCTTGAGGGTGAGATCCTGATTCTTGTGCTATATGTTGATGATCTCCTCATCACAGGTAGCTCATCCTCTATGATTCAGCATGATCAGCGAGCTTTGATGTAGCAGTTTGAGATGACAGGTCTCGGCCTTTTGCACTATTTTCTTGGCCTTCAGGTGATTCAGTCTTCTGATGGGATCTCCATTTACCAGCAGAAGTATGCTCTTGATATGCTTCAGCGCTTTGGAATGCTTGATTGCAAGCCTGCCCCCACACCTTTTCAGTTAGGGCTTGTTTTGACTCCTACTTGCCTCACTCCTATAGATTCTACACTTTACAGGCAGTTGGTTGGCAGTTTGTTGTACCTGACTCACACTCGTCCTGATCTTTCCTTTGCGGTTGGCCTTGTCTCTTGATTCTCCCATGATCCTCATGAGAGTCACTGGCAAGCTGCCAAACGTATTTTGAGGTACATTTAGGGCACCCTTTCTTATGGCATTCACTACACATTAGGGAATCCTCACATTGTTGGCTACACTGACTCAGATTGGGCTGGTGATGTCAATGATCAGAAGTCTACTTCTGGCTTTGTTTTCTGTCTTGGCTCTGGTCCTATAACATGGTCTTGCAAGAAGTAGACTGCTCATGCATTATCATTTACAGAGGCTGAGTACCGAGCTGTTGTGCTCGCTATTCAGGAGATCTTATGGCTTCGCCAGTTGATGACTGAGTTTGGATTTCCTCCTGATAGTCCCACTATTCTTTGGTGTGACAATCAGAGTGCTATACACATTTCTCGCAACCTGGTGGAGCATCAGTGGATGAAGCACATTGAGCTTCATATGCATTTCATTAGACAGTTGATTCAGGATGGTTCTCTCATCTTGGAGTATATTCCCACTGCCGAGCAGGTTGCTGACATCTTCACGAATCCTTTTGCCTCTCTGCGCTATCTTCAGTTGCGTTCTATGCTTGGGGTGAAGGAAGTTGTCCTTGGGGGGTCTTCATGAGGCCTTCCTTCCTTCATGTTTCTTTCAGCATGTTCTTCTATCTCTTTTTGGAGATGAGTTTTTGCCCATTGGGTTTTCTCCTTTTTCTCCATTTTATAGAGATTTCCTTGTACTTGGGTACCTAATCTGGCCTTGTTGCCAGGACCCATTGTTCTTTGCTTTCAGTAGCTTCTTCTAGGTTTTAGCTTCTCCCTAAGTCTAGCTTAAGGGGGGGTGTTAGAGTAATTGGTTTTACTTGATTAATTAAACAATATCTGGTTAATTAATTAAGTTACCTTTTATCTCTTTTTCACTTAAGCTAACTTTAGGTGCATAATAATTAATTATTTTATTAATTATTATGTGCAAGCCTAGGTTTTCCTTTTTTACTTTTTTTACCTATTTAAGGTTGTATTCTTTTCTTTTGCAATCTAACTCTTTTACATTTTGGCAATATTGAGCATATTTTTGCTGTGTTGTTTCTTTGCATCTCCCTTGTAACAGGTTTGAGCTTTTAGAATTCTTTGTGTTCCTTCAATAGGTTGAATGCATGTTTGGTCTAAAGTCTTAAATTTACAAAGCATATAAAGCATATCAGCATTTTACATTATATAAAGTAGATAAGAATTTACAATGTAGTGCAAACTTACAATTGACTAAGTAGATAGTTGAGTGCAATTTGAACTTTGTAAGAAATTTTTGAAGGCTATAAGAAAATTGGACTAGAAAAATGTATTTATTTATTGTAAAATGTGAGAGGAGATGTTGATGTGTGCACTTTCATTTGATTGGTTGTTCATATAAATTATGTGAATCAATTCATTTGAGATCAATAGATGGATTTGATGGATGTTTGCAGTCTTGAATTTTGTAATATGTTTAGCAATTAATTAATTTGGTTAAATGCTTGTTTGGTCTAAAATCTTAAATTTGTGTCCTCTTGTTTTGATGGCTTGATTGGTGAGTCTTACACCTTTGAGTGTACTACTTGTAGGTATTCATGGAGGAATTGACTAGAATTTAGGCAAATAACTCTTGATAAAATTAAGTTGATAAGGAGATATGGGGCATAACTATTTGTTTGATGGGACACTTAACAATGCATTTCCTTTATAATGGACTTTATATAAGGAATACACTATTTTATTGTGGATGGTTGCTTCATGTGTATTTGAGACAATTAATATCTCTATGTTCTAAAATGTAATGTGTATTCCATACAATTAAAATGTATATTTTCCACCTGTAAACTTAACACTACAATATGAATTTAAAATCTTTTTAAAAGAATATATGTACAATATGTATCAATTTGAAATATTGACACCTCGATTTATATATATCATATTTCTAACATACATTTTAAATAAATAATAATTAAATATTAAAAAAATTGTGATCATTAATAAAATGTAAATTTTAAAAATATTTAAATTACCTTATTAAATCAGCTGACCCCATCTCGCTCAATAACTATACCCAATATAGGACTCCTCGCACTGTCTAGACCTTCCCCCTATGTTTTTCATACGATGGAACACTTTCTACGTCAGTACATAAGATTGCATGATTGATCCGAGGAAGTGGTCTGAGAAATGAACAATTATTTCATGTGCACAGTCGATCCAGCATACTGGATAGACACTGCCGTGAGAATTGTCAAAAAAACCTTCATTTCACATCACAGATGCTGCCTGACGTTTAGTCCCTACTGGTTAACCCTGCACCAGGACATTTAGTGCCTCAGAAATTATGGTGTGATAGGATAGTACTTGTACACCATCCCCTCAATCATTTCGCCTTTCCTGAGCTTGGACTGCATGCACATCGTCCTCTCTGGAGTTCATCATGAGACAGGATTGACGAGAAATAAAAACTGAACTGACGCCACCTTGATCAATAACTATACCCAATATAAGACTCCGCCCACGATCAGATCTTCTCCACTATGTTTTTTATACGATGGTACACTTTCCACGTCAGTACATAAGATTGCATAATTGATCCGAGGAAGTGGTCTGAGAAATATACAAATTTCTAGACAATAATTTCTTGTGCACACTCAAAATCTTCATTTCACATCACACCATGCTGCCTGACGTTTAGTCCCTACTGGTTAAACCTGCACCAGGACATTTAGTGCCTCAGATAATTTCGCCTTCCCTGAGCTTGGACCGCATGCGCATCGTCCTCTCTGGAGTTCATCATGGAGCTCACTTCTGTTAATAAAGCAAAAAGTGCCACACAATTAATGGAGACGAGTTTCTGCTTTGATAGGTGTTTTAGGCGGTTGCCTACCTCTACCGATTCTCCATTTCCTTGTTGACAAATTATACGTCAGTACATAAGATTGCATAATTGATCCGATGCAGTGGTCTGAGAAATGTACAAATTCCTAGACAACAATTTCATGTGCACAGTCGGTCCAGCATACCAGATAGACACGGCACTGCCGTGAGAATTGTCAAAAAAACCTTCATTTCACATCACAGATGTTGCCTGACGTTTCGTCCCTACTGGTTAACCCTACAACAGGACATTTAGTGGCTCAGAAATTATGGTGTCATAGGATGGTACTAGTGTACTTGGATGCTTCTACACCATCCCCTCAATTATTTCGTCATTCGTGAGGTTAGACTGCATGCGCATCGTCCTGCCTCGCGTTCATCATGGATCTCACTTCCTGTTAATAAAGCACAAAGCGACACACAATTTGAAAGTACCTATGGAGTGGGGAGCCAGCATTTAGTGATTATCTTAAGATACTTTGCAATGTTTTTTGGTTTTGATTGTGTGAGAATTTTTGCATCAATTTTTCGGATCACATTATGTGATCATCATTTTTTCCTTTAGTTCTGCTCTCATCCTAATGATGGATCACAGAGTGTGATCCAAAACATTGATACAAAAATTCTCACACAATCAAATCTAAAAATCATTGCAAAGAACATTATAGATTGTGGAAACTTGATATCATTAATTATCTTAATATAGTCAAAACATGGTATATTTATAGATAGAATAGTTAATAAACGACACAATAGATAGTCTAGATATGTTAATTATTTATATGGTCATGATGCACTATCTTTTACTGATTTACTACTTTTAGATAGCATGGTATTAGTAGTAGGTGACTTGATGGGTCACAACCAAGAGATAATAAGGGCACTAAAGGATAATTTATAGCAAGCGAAAAACCAAGATAAGATTTATGTAGATGGGAAGAGAAAAAAGAGGTTCTTTGAGGTGGGGAATTTAGTTGTTTTTGAGATTACAATCATATATGCAAACTTCTATGAAGAAGGGTGGAAGTGGAAAGCTCAAACCCTGATACTATGGACCATACATAATTGTGAAACATATAGGAGAAGTCGCCTATGATTTGGAGCTCCCAAAAATAATAAGATTCATAATGTTTTTCATTTGTCTCGTTTGAAGAAAGTCCTAAGTCAAAAATTACACCCTTAGAGGAGTTGCCACCCTTAGACAATGAGGGTAATTTGATCTTGATCCCAAAATAAATGATGGACACTCACATCAAAGTTTTGAGGAATAGGAACATAATAGAGTATCTAATTAGGTGGAAAAACCTACCAATTGAAGACACCACATGGGAAGCGTTTGAGATTTTGGAGCATCCCAACTTGCATTAATTGAGGGCAAGCAATCTCAAGGAGGGAGGACTTGTCATGCTTCCTTGGAAAATCAGGCATTAGGCATTAGGGTTGCAACTTGACGCATACCCAAAGTGTTAGGTCCTCAATATTAGTGTACATAGAGTTATGAATAGTCAATTTGTGGATATCTTAACTCTTAATTTTAAAATTCATATTATCATTATTATATTGTTATTTAGTTAATGAGATCAACCTAAGGCTTATATAAGGCTATCTAAGTCAGTCTTGATGATATGGGTCACCTTAGAATAGTGGTTTACACTTTCTACGAGGAAGGAAAATTTAGATCTTTTCCATTCCTCAAATCAAATGGGTTCGGCCGAACCCAATGGTTCGACTGAACCAATCAAATGGTTCGGTCAAACCATTGGATTCGGCCGAACCAATGAATGCCCAAATTAAAAATTAATATTGAAGTGGGTTCAGCTGAACCTGGGTTCAACCGAACCCCTTCAATATGACAAAAACAAAAAAAAGTTTCATTTTCACACTTTTATTGTGTTCTTTTACTAGTCACTGTATCCCTGGTGCGCGCGGTGAACAGAGTCCGTGACGGCGACCAAACAAGGTTTCTCTCACCGGCAAAAGCAAATTTTCGTTCCTCTTCAAAGTTTATCATTCCAGTTTGCATATCGACCACTATTGAGCACGAGGTATTTAAAATTTGATTTTTTTAGAGTTCAAAATGCATGTATTTGTTTAATTTCGAAACCCTAAATGCAATTTTTTTAAAATTTGTTGAATTCAAATTGCACTTGTTTGAAAGTTTTTAAAGCATTTTCAATATAGTATTTTGCTTCCCCATTTTGCATATATTTTTGTCTTGTTAAACACCTTTCAAGAGAAAAACAAATATCAAAACTATCAACTATCTGTTAGGGGATGAGAGGTCTATAATTCAAAACTACATCCATTGAACTTGCATTTATATTTGGCATGTATTTTAACTTGTTCAATTTTTTTAAATCAATCCAAGGGTTTGAGTAAGGAAAAATGAGTTTCCTCCCAAAGTTAGTGCAAAAAAACATTATAATGGCTCTCAACATAGTCTAAAAAATGGAGATAAATAAATTCCTAAAGACTAGAAGTGTAGGGGTCAAGGTCACAAAATAATTTTAAAACTACAAATTTAGGGTCAAACTTGTAGATGAAAATGTAAATTTCATACATGTAGGAGTGAACCATGAAAGTCATAGCTTGGTTTGTTAAGGTGTCATAATATTAAATCTTATAAAAAATCAAGAATCATATCATTGATTATGTACATTACAATAAAATATCTCCATATAACAAATGAAGCTAAAAACCCTAACCTTCTTTGTCAATTCTATAGTGTGCTTGCTACATGAGTAATTTTTTTTATGAAAACCATGTTTAGGAATGAAAATATCCAATCCCTTATGCTTCTAAACTAAAGTTTGCAATGCTTATGGTTCTTTTGGCCTTATAGATTCTTGAATCATTTTATAATATAAAACCTACATATAACCTACTTTGGCTCTAATAATTGTAAACCCTTTAGGAATTCTAAATTGTTGCATCTTGTCTTGATTTTCCCACCATTGTTATTCCTTTTGAAATTTTTACAAATTAGGCAAAGAATCCTTGCACTTATATAGAGGATCCTTATGTATGTTCTTAAAATTATTTAAGGTTAAATGACTTAATCTAAAATAAAGGCATATACGGATCTCTTGCAATTGTAACCTCTTTACTAGTGTTCAAACATATTTGATACCTTGATGGCATGACATAGATGATGTTGCTTGATATTGCTTTATCCATGGATACCCAAGTAAAATATGAGATACATCTAAAGAAGAAATAATATGACATAGAATAAGAACTTCCCTCATCTTTTAGACCAAAAAATTAAGGTAAAATAATGTATCCTATAGTTTCAATCAACATATCATTAGTCAATTTTAAATAAACCCTCAAATATGCATATGCTTGTTGATAAAATGATGATAAAACAAAAATTATTCAATGCATACATTTTATTGGTGAGTAAGATCAATAAACACACCCTTACATGGTTCATGATCCACACAAAACCAAAGGACCATTATAATTATTTGGTAATATCTCACAATGTGAAAAAGGTATCGAAAAAATTAGCATACCTAAATCATAAATTGACTTGTCATAAAGTGGGTGGGTAGCTTAGTGGTGGAGATTTGCATCCTAACTAGTTCATGGAAATTTCAACATGGTATTAGAGCTAAGCTAGGTGCATTTGACACCTATGTTGTGGCTCAAGGGAGTGTGTTGGAGAAATGATACACACCTAAGCCATAAAAGACTCATCACAATGTGAGCCATTAGCTCAATAGTAGAGCATCCTAACACCAAATGGGAGGTCCTAAGTTTGAATACTGGTTAGTCCATAGAAATTTCTATAAAATTCAATCACTAGTACATAAGAAGAAGAATAAGTACCCTTATAATTTTTATTAATACCAACAAATCATTCCTCACATACATAGGTGAATCAATGATTTCAAGCTCGTCAACATGTATATGTACCTCAATCTCATGACCCTCATATAAAACCATTTTATTAGATTTATTTAGTGTAAAATATTTAAATTTTCATTAGGAGGAACAATTGAAGGATTGACCCCAATATTAACCCCCTCAACCTAATTTTTTTTTTATCAATCAAATCCTTAATCAATTATTCCTTAATCCCATAAAATGTTGAGTATAATTACAATTAACTCTACAATTTAATAACAAAATTCTTTCTCATTATATCTTTTGGGAATAACTTTAGATTTATCTAATGGCCTAATAGGAGGAAGTGTAATCATGCAAGCACTAAGTAAATTTTGAAGCACATTTTACAAAGGAAAAAGTTGGAGGCTTTAGAGTCATAATTATATTAGAAACATTTATAATGTATAGTTTGTACAATGGTTATTTCCATTATTTTTTACTATCCTTTTGGAAATAATTTTTCTTTTCAAATTTACAAGGGTAGGATGATGTAGATGAAGCATTAGAAGATCCATAATTAAGTGTGGTAGCCTCTAACAACTTTAGTTCTTAATATTCATCTCACTTGCAAATGCAAATGTTAAGAATGTATATACTTTGTAGATCCTTGTTTACAGTCAAAAAATCTAAAATAATAAACTTCAATCCAACATTCCCAATATTTGCATTGACCAATTTCAATATTAAAAAATAGACCCAAATGGAAGATAATACTATTAAATTTCATGGGAAGAACTTAGCCAATAACTTATCATCATACACAAAATCCAAATATGTAGCACTAAAGAACCTTGAATGTGTCATGAGATCTCCTTTAACATTGTGCATCTCAAATCTAGGATCCAAAAATCCAACAAAAAAGTGGATATGTAAAATTTTCAATAGAAATTGAATTGTGTTTGATTTTTATATGTATGTCTTTTTTGTTTCCATTAGGTAAGGAATCAACATTACTTTTCATCTCAACAAGCCTTTAAACATTAATGTCAAGGGTAGATAGAGGCACACTAGGATTAAGGACATGAATGAAAGTGGCAAGATGAGAAATGGAAGGTGGTGTATAAATTTGTCATGACATAATAAATGAGTGTGGAGTGACAAAGACTTGTGTAGGAATATCAGTGAGGGGAACATGGGAAGTGTAAACAAAACTAATGAGAACTAATGTGGAGACAAGAGAACTATGTGCATCATAATAAGTAAGCATGAGATGAGATCTAGGAAAAAGGAGAGGATAAATTTGGGGAGATTTGGTGGAAGGAGAAATAAATTGCATAAGATAGATAGGAGTAAAACAATAAGGAGGAATACATGAAGAAGAAGCTTGGGATGGAGGGAAAATGGCACATCACTCAAAGGGATTGTTGAGCTTATCCTTTTACCTATTTAACTTTAAGTACTTTCTTTCCACATGGCTTATTAATCAACATAGTATATGAAGGAGATCAATCATTGTACTAGGATTAATATTACTAGCCAAATTTGCAAGATCCAAAGAAAGGTTGTGTGCATCAAAGCTATATCTTGATTACCATTTTCTCAACAAGGGCCTCATGGTCAAATGATTCTTCTCCATTATGATAAATTTAGTATCATGCATATTCCCAATCATACCAATTTTAGCTTGATTCACAACCATGGTGGGATTGAACTATGACTTCTTATAGTTAGGAAAAGAGGATGATTTTGGTATTAGAAGGAAATAAGGATCGAACAATGTTTAGATTTGATTAAGAAATTAGACAATGAGAAAGCACTTAAATCTAAAAACTAAATAAGATTCAAGAAAACCTTTAAACTACTTGGGTATCAAAGAATGATTTACATAATAAAAAGTTGAAAATCTACAAATAGAAATACCAAGTTACAAAAACAAGAATAATTGTTATGGTAATAGAAATATGAGAAAATGCTTCCTCTTAAAAAATGTAACATTAAGTACCAAAACATGATTCAAGTACTAACACATTCAGGTACCAAAACATTAAGTATGATGATTGGGATGAGAGCATCAACTTGGGGAGGATTATTATAACATCATAGTTGGAACTTTTTAATTTTATCTCTTTGTGTTCTGTGTTGTTTTTAATGTTTTTAATTAGAGTGCGGATGATGCTAATAAACAATTTCAATTTTAATTGATTAATAAATACTATCAAATGTGTATTTAATTAAATTTTAATTGATCTATAAATACTATCAAATGCGTATTAAGATAAAATTTAATTTTAATTTTAACTTATTAATAAATACTATCAAATTGAATTTATATGTATAAAATTAAATTTTAATTTTAATTAAATAAGCATTTTATAGTATTTATTAATCAGTTGAGATTAAAATTAAATGCATAAATACTATTGTGGGAAAATTGTGTTGTCCATGTATATTAGTCATGGGTTATGGTTGAAGAATCAAGGCATAGGGTCTAGATTTTAGGGTTTAGGGATTAGACTCTAAGGTATATAGTTTACAAGTTTCAAGGTTTTAGGCCGTGTTCTTGGTTGGAGGTTTATCATTTATCATATATTATTTATGGTTTAGTGTTCAAATCTATGGCTTGAGTTTTAGGCTTCACAATCTTGGGATCGTTACTTAAGGATTAGGACTTTGGTCTTGTAAACTAGGGCTCAATATTTAAGGTATAGGGTTCATGGCTAAAGGTTGAGCATTTATCATTGATAATTTAAGATTTGGAATTCAACATATAGTATCTAATATTTATAATTTAGGATTCAACATTCATCAATAAACATTTATGGTCCAATATTTACAGTTAATATTTTAATGTCAAAATTTAAGGTTCATATATGAAGTTCAAATTTCAATTTAAAGCATTTAATATTTAAGGTTTAGCATTAAAATTTATTAGTCTATTTTTAGTAGTTATGTTTTAGAATTCAAATTTATTTTTATATGTGTATGGTTAAGTATTAAGGTTCATTGTTTAGGGTTAAAGGGTCAATTCCTAAGGTTCAAAATTAGGGTGTAAGGTGTATATTTTAAATTTCAAAGTCTAAAGTTAACATTCAAGGTTCAAATTTTAAAATCAAGGGTTCAACATTCAATGTTTAACATTGATATTCAATAGTGTTATGTTTAGTTATCATTTTTCAGAATTTAAATTTACTTGTCTATGTATAATGTTCATTGCTAGGGTTCACTATGAACACAACTAAAGGTTAAAGGCACATGGTTTAAAATTTAGGGTTTAGCATACATATTTCTAGGTTCATCTAAGCTTTATGTTTCAAGGTATATGGTTCTTGGTTCTTGGTAAAAGGCTTAGCATTCACCATTTGGTAGTTAGGTTTTAGGTTTCAAATTTAGTGCTCAAGGTTTAGGATTCATCGACTAGGGCCCAAGATTCAATCATCTTAACTTTGAACTTATTGCTTAGGATCATTATTCAAGGTTTAGGGTTCAGGGCCCAAGGTACAAAATTTATCATTCAAAAATTATTATCTATTGTTTAATGTTCATAGTTCAAGGGTTAAGGCCTCAATTTTTCCAATTAGGGTTTAGGTTTTAGAGTTCAAAATTTATGTTTTATCTTTAAAATTTTAAGGGTTCAATATGTAATTTTTAGCATTAATATTTAGGTTTTTTGTTATCTATTTATAGCCTTCAATATTAAGATTCATTAGTAAGGGTTCAACGGTTGAGGATAAGGTTTAATATTTATGATTTAATTTATAGAGTTCAAAGTTTATGGTTTACATTTCAATCTTCAAATTTAGGGATTTTGTTTAATAATCTAGAAGTTAAGATTCAAGATTTTAAGTTGGGGCTCAAGGTTTAGGCTTGAAAGTGTAAGGCTTAGGATTCAATGGTAATGAATTTAATCTTAAGGATTAGAGATCATATTTCAAGATTTAGGGTTAATGGCCTAGGGTTCAAATTTTATTATTCATCATTTAAGGTTTTAAGAGTCAAGGTCGAGAGTGGGACATTTAGGTGTTGGGATTTATTTTTTAAGGCTTACGATTTGGTCTTTAGGTTTTAGCTTTTAAGGCTCAATATTTAGAATTTAAGGTTTAAGGTTCTTGTTTTAGTTATTTTGGTACAAGGCTTAATACTAAGGTTCATTTTTTAGAGTTGATAATTCAAGACTTGGGGTTTAATATTTAGGTTTAAGTTTCATGATTTAGAGCTTTTTGTTCTTACTACAAGGTTTCACATCCATCATTCAATGATTAGGGTTTGGGGTTCAAATGAAGACTTTAGGGTTTATGAATCATTACTTAGGACTCAAGTATTAATGATAAGGTCTTTAAAGTTTGGGCTTACAAATCAATATTAAAGGCCTAAGGTTCAATATTTAAGGTTTAATATTTATCATTCACCATTTTATGATTTTTCATTTAACATTTAGTGTATAGTGTTTCATTTTTTATGATTCAACATTTAGAGTGTAGGGTTTATAGTTCATGGTTTGGGCTTTATATTTTTTATTCAAGGTTTGGCTTGAAATGTTACGTGTTCAAAATTTAGGTTTAAAAACTTAAACTAGATTTTTATTTATAAAAAATAGCCTATGCATAAATTATAATGTACTTTAAAATAAACATTATTTAGGGTTTAAATTTTATGGTTTACCATGGGCTTAATAATACTTTGGGGTGGGCTTATAGTTTTAGGATTTGACCTAAACCATAAACCCTAATCCATAAACCCCATAATATTAAACCCTAAATCATAAGCACATTTATGTAAAAACCTTAATCAATAATGTTGGTGTAAATAGGTATTTTCCCTATCTAGTCTTATCTAGGTCCTATTTACACTATTAAGTCCACTTAGGTCTAGGTAGGAAGGTATCTTAAGGTATATTTCTAGTTAGCATTAATTAAGGGGGAATCTTTCTAGTTATGCATTAGTTTAAACTTATCTTATCTAGTTGGCCTTTATTTAATGCTTGTGTCCTAGGTTATTTAATATTAACTCATGTCATTTAATTATGACAACCATTTAATTTAGGTAGTTCATCACCCTTTCCTAGATAAGCAAGGCTTCATATGAACATTGTATCCAAGTTCACTCAAATGAGATAATTTTCAGTTGTGTAAGTCAATATATCACTGTAGTCTTGAGTATTGCATATTGGCCATATCTTGCATCCATTGTTGCAATTTCATGTTCTTGCTTTTTCCTCTTGTATAAGGTTATTGCTAGTTTTTATAGATGATCCTGAAGGCTTGATTCCTTGAGTGACTCTAAATGTTTAATGATGCATTTTGAAATTTATTTAGTAAAGGTCTCATTTTGTACATCTTTAGTAATTGTATAAAAATTTGGAATATTTTGGTTAATACATCTTATTGGAA
The DNA here is from genome assembly GCA_007258455.2 of Sequoia sempervirens. Classification (NCBI taxonomy): domain Eukaryota; kingdom Viridiplantae; phylum Streptophyta; class Pinopsida; order Cupressales; family Cupressaceae; genus Sequoia; species Sequoia sempervirens. The sequence goes on along the minus strand of VDFB02078626.1, from coordinate 13,122 downwards.
AACCATTCATTGAAAATTTTTGAAGCCCACAACCGAATGGTTTGTGATGACCTCTTGCCTTCAAAAATTTCTATTATATGCTCATCAATTTCAAACCATTTTGGGGTTCTTGAATGTTTTTAAATTTTAACAAACTCATTACAAAAAGATGGATTTTGAATTTCTTTTTCTTTTTCACATTTAGGTTCTCTATTCTTATGTAATTTGGAGACACATTGAGTTTCATTGGTTCATGTGAGATATTTATAACAAGTATGCAATAAATTCAAACTTTATTAGATTTGATTCAAGTAATATGACATATTTATTTTGCTTTCCAATCTATAATTTTTTGATGTTCTCAAGGCTATATAATTGAAGTTCATTTATGTTAACAACTATTAGATTAAATATTTTTATCCCCAATTATTTTCAAATGATTTTATACTTTAATCTTTGTATTCTTATTCTTTCTTTCATCGTTTCATTTAAAATTTGAACCATTTAAGGATGCTATGTTATAGATTATAGTTGTCTTCCAATTCTTTTTAAATCAAGTTAATAGTATGAAAATATTATTGATGAGTAGATGAATTATTACAAGTTCTATTTTAGATTTGTATTCTTTTTATCTAGATATATTATTTACCAAAGTCTCATTGTTTTTTTAGGTGTACTGTATATATATATATATAACATGGAAAATGTAGATCATCATGTTCCACCTGTGCCAGATTCTTTGTTTGCAAATACTAATAATGAGATAAAAAAATTAAGAGATTCATTAGCACAGGGTGCAAACCCGGGGATATATAGTGAACCATGCATGTTAATATTGCATAGTCTAGAAAAACTAAAAGATGAACTTGAGAGGACTAGTGCATATTCCCAGACAGAGTGACTACTATTCTTTCCCGCATGCGGGAAGAAGTACATGGTGATGTTCCCCTTAAACAAATACAAGATAGTGTCACCAAAGAAATGATAAAAGCCACTTGTTTTCCATTTTATCAAAATGTGCGTAAGGTTAGGGGATCCCAGGTCACTAGATGTGTTGATCATGCTATGGCCTCATTGATCTACCCATGATTTCTAGCAGCACATGGTCTATACCCAAACAATGACCAGATTCTATTGTATTTTGTTCAGCAGTTGTATGCTGAGGTCCATTTGGGCCTCAAAGTTAACTACCTGGACATTCCACCATATGTTGGTTAGGGGCGTGGTAGGATTGCTGATAGGCCCACCTATCATCGAGTAGATAGACCACCCCCAATGTTTAGGGTATTGGTTGGTGATAGGTCTCCTGCTCTCACCCTAGCTCTAGCCCCCATAGCAATGAGGTTGTTGTTGCTTCCTAAAAGGAAGCAATTGACATTGTAGGTGACATTGCGGCTACCACCACTAGGATATTTGATGATCGTGTAGGTCAGTATTTGATATCTAGACATTCCCGATCCACACAATTTTCAGCATAGTGGACCACCATGGATCCTTTTACAATGACCGACATCCCTACTCCTACACACTTGATACACTTACAGGAGATATGTCACGCATGACTCTACATTGTTTGGCTAAGGACCTATTGGAGGCATATGCCCACATTGCATCAGACAATGGGATCGGTATAGAGCATGTTAGAGATCATTTGAGACATAGAGGTCGTTCAGTTCTAGGATCCCATCACTCTCAGCCGAGCACTAGTGCACATCAGAATCCACCTACAGTTCATACGGTAGCTACACAGACTATGGGTTTTATTGATATGTTGATTGGTTCTAGTTCATCATCGCCGGTGCCATCTCACCTTCATAGTCCTCTACATTCATCATTTCTGGCACGACATGGGATAGATCAGATGGATACAGATATTGATTCATCGCTTGATCGTTTGGTCCATATGGTGGAGGCGAATGTTTCAGATGTTGAAAAAGCAAGGTGAAGAAAGCTTGCAATATGAACTTAAATGTGTGAATGCAAATCTGAAATATGTAGATTAACCTTAGCCTTAGTGTGAAGAAAGAATGAGAAAGAGAGATAGAACAATATAACACATGCAACAATAGATTTACGTGGAGAAACCCCGAAGGGAAAAAACTCCACCACCGAAAGAGAGGCAAGTATATTACTGATAATCTTCAATATTACATGCAGCAATAGAATTCTCTTATCATTCCTCGTAAATCCAGCAGCACCCTGTTACCCCTGCAAAACTGAATCTTAATAATACTAGCTCAAGGCCCCAATTTATAGAGATTTGTGAGGATGAAAACCACCATGGTTTCACCAAACAATAGGCAGCAATACCACCTAGAAAAACCCACACCTTCCTCCTTGAAATGGTCAAAAAATACTAAAAATAGCCTCTTACAGATACTCTTACAGCTGTCATAAGGCATCTTTTATGCATGGGCGCCTGGGGTCTAAAAATAGCATATTCTGTCATAGGGAATCTGTCATACTGTCATAGCATCTTATGACAACTTGCATGCATGTCATAGATGCTCTTACAACACCCTATTTTGACCCACAACCTTATTTTAGAAGATTCCAAGGTGGGACGCCTAGCTAATTTGTCCTTTTCCATAAGGATAAACGGTAACGGTAACACTGCATTTACATAGTCTCTTTCACCACTGTTGGTCAAACAGTTTCACCTCTTATGGGTAAATGCACAAAACACTTTAGGAGAATAATAAAAATAAAGGATTTACAAGGTTGATGACACCTAAATCCTAACATTCTCCCACTTTGACATCATACATTGTAAATTACACCCATAGAGATACAATTACATAGAATTAAGTACAGTGATCAAGGCCCATGGCCTTTCTGCACCAAGAGAAATTTTCCGTGGTGACTGGCTTCGTAAGAGAATCTGCAACATTATCCAAAGTGTCAACTTTTTCAATCAAGACTTGTCCATTCTCAACCATTTCTCGCACAAAGTGATACTGAACATCAACATGCTTAGTACGAGCATGATACATAGGATTTTTAGCCAAACATATGGCACTCTGACTATCACATCCGATCCTCACTATCCTGCAATCAAAACCAATACCATTACCAAGTCTCTGTAACCAAACTGCCTCCTTAGAGGCATGTGTAGCAGCCATATACTCTACTTCAGTGGTAGACAAAGCAACTGTAGGTTGTCTTTTACTCATCCAACTCACTGCTCCTCCAAACAAAGTAAACACATAGCCACTAGTAGACCTTCGACTATCCAAGTCACCTGCCCAATCTGCATCAACAAAACCCTGTATGTCCAATGACTTATCAACATTGTCAGTACCATGATAAACCAAACAATAATCAGAAGTTCCTTGCAAATATCTGAATACCCTTTTGACAAAAGTCCAATGTTCTTTACCAGGGTTAGACATAAACCTGCTTAGAACTCCCACTGCTTGGGCTATATCTGGTCTAGTACAAACCATTGCATACATTAAACTACCAACAACACTAGCATAAGGAACTTTAGACATTTCATCAATATCATCATCCAATTTAGGACACATGTCTAAACTCAACTTAGTACCAATAGGAAATGGAATATTTACTGGTTTACAGTCCTGCATATTAAACCTTTGCAAAATAGTGTTAACATACTTGCTCTGACTTAACCAAAGCTTTCTGTGAATCCGATCCCTAATGATTTCCATCCCAAGAATATATTTAGCAGCCCCTAAATCTTTCATATCAAATGTGCCAGAAAGTTGAGTTTTAAGTTCCCTAATCATTGCCTTATTGTTACCAATGAACAACATATCATCCACATATAAGACAATAATCAATATCTGATCATCAATAACTTTAAAGTAAACACAATGATCCTCTTCACTTCTAACAAAACCCATATTTAATGCAAATGCATCAAACTTCTGGTACCACATCCTAGGTGACTGTTTCAAACCATATAGAGACCTCTTTAACCTGCAAACCAAGTGTTCTTTTCCTTTCACAACAAAACTGTCAGGCTGTTGCATATAAATTTCTTCCTCTAGATCCCCATGCAAAAAAGCCGTTTTAACATTCATTTGTTCTATTTCTAAATCATAAGTAGTAGCAATGGATAAAATGAATCTAATAGAGGTTAAATTAGCAATAGGAGAGAATATTTCACCAAAATCAACTCCCTCTCTCTGGGAGTAGCCCTTGGCCACTAATCTGGCCTTGTACCATTCCAACTTTTCGTCTGCACCAAACTTCTTTTTATATATCCACTTACAACCAATGACCTTTCTTCCTTTGGGAAAACTAACAAGATCCTAGGTGTCATAGTTTTTCAAAGACATCATCTCATCATGCATGGCCTGCATCCAAGACTCACATTCTTCTAAAGAGAGAGCCTCCCTGAAAGATCTAGGTTCATCATCAGTACATAACAAAGCAAATTTACAATGAAAATCAAGTGGGCTATACCTGTCAACTGGATTTCATTGTCTTGTGGATCTTCTCAAAGGTGGAGTAAGAGGTCCCTCCTCATGTTCATCCTCATTGTTTTCAACTTTTTCTGTTACAACAGATTCATCAGAACTCTCTTCTTCTTCTCCATCTTCTTGTCCATCTCTCTGTTGTTCCACATGTGCATCTTCTTGCTTAGTTTCAAAATGCACTATCTTTGAATTTTCCTTTGGTTGCACATCTTCATAGTTAGCTCTAAATTCCCTGAAAATAACATCTCTAGAAAATATCATCTTTCGTGTTAGTGGATTCCAAAGTTTATAACCTTTAACATTTTCACCATAACCTACAAAGATGCATTTCTGAGATTTGGGATCCAATTTAGACTGCTTCTCTTGAGGTACATGAACAAAAGCCTCACAACCAAAGACCCTTAAATGTGAAATTGAAGGCTTTTTATCCAACCACATTTCATAAGGAGTTTTATCAACAAGAGCTTTACAAGGAGATCTATTAATTAAATAACAAGCAGTACCAACAGCCTCTGCCCAAAAGCATTTTTCTAACTTAGCACTACTTAACATGCTCCTAGCTCTTTCCATTAATGTATCGTTCATTCTTTCTGCTACCCCATTTTGTTGGGGTGTGTAAGGTGTAGTATTTTTCCTAACAATTCCTGCATGTTTGCAAAACTCATCAAATTCCTTAGAACAATATTCACCCCCATTGTTAGATCTCAATACTTTTATCTTATAATCTGTTTGCTTTTCAACCAATGCCTTAAATTCCTTAAATTTGGTGAAAACTTCAGATTTTGAATGCATAAAATAAATCCAAGTATATCTTCAGTAATCATCAATGAAGGAAACATAATAACAAGATCTACCCAAAGAATCTGTATCCACTGGACCACACACATCCGAATGAATAAGTTCTAACAATCCATTAGCTTTATTAGTTCCTTTAGGAAATGATGACCTATTTTGTTTACCAAACACACAATCCTCACAAAAATCATTTTTACCAACAGAATAATCAGAAATACTGTCTACTAGTTTCTTATCAAGTATGGTCCTAAGACCTTTTTCACCAATGTGACCCAATCTATGGTGCCACAACATACATGCATTTTCAGTGCTAGTTACAAAAGAGGAGTTACAAAAAGTAGAGGCATGTAGCGTAAATAAATTCCCTGTCCGAGATCCTTTAGCAACCACCAAACTTCCCCTTACCATCCTACAACCAGACTTGTCAAATGTCACATGCATCCCAGAATCATTCAACTTGGAAACTGAAATTAAACTTTTTGTAAGTCCTGGAATATGTAAAACATCATCAAGGGTTTTAACCCTCCCATCACTGAAGCACAACTTTACCTTTCCTTTACCAATAACCTTTTGTGAGCTATTATCACCCATGAAGACCTCTCCTCCATCATATTCTTTGTATGTAGAAAACCACTCCTTATGAGGAGTCATATGGAAGGAAGCACCTGAATCAATAAGCCAAGCATCATTACAAACTGTGTTAGCTGAAATAATCAAAGCATCAGAATCACCATTATCAGAGGACTTTTCCATGGAGGAATCTGCATTCTTTTTCTTGTTTCTACATTCCTTCTTCACATGTCCCCGTTTACCATAGTTCCAACACTTCACTCTGCTCTTTCCAGGGGTCTTAGATCGTCCTTTAGACTTATCCTTCTTCTTATCCCCTTTAGGCTCTTTCTCCTTGGGCCTACCTCACACATGCAAGGCATCTTGGGAGCCACTGCACATGGTCTTTCTCCTCATCTCCTCTGAAAGAAGTATGGGAATAATAGTATCCAACTTAGGTTCTATGCCACCACTTGTTATAGCAATAACTAAATTTTCCCAAGATTCTGGCAAAGAGCAAATCAATAGAATGCATTTATCCTCATCTTCTATTTTAACATCAATAGATGCAAGCTGACTTATAATCAAATTAAATGTTCAGTAATAGATTCACCATCCTTCATCTTTAATGAATACAAACATCTTTTGAGATACAACTTGTTAGACAAACTCTTAGTTTGGTAGATTTCACCTATTTTCCTCCAAAGCTTGTATGCTGTGTCTTCTGAAGAGACATTTAGGAGGACAGAATCTGTGAGACACAACCGAATAGTCCCTCGAGCCTTCTTGTCTAACTTATTCCAATCTTCATCTGACAAGGTTGAAGTAGATGGCTTCTTTTCAACTGAAACTGGTAACCACTAATCTCTTTCCTCAAGAAGGTCCTCCACTTTCAACTTCCACATATCGTAACTAGTTCCATTGAACTTATCAATATCTAGATGAGAGGTGGAGGCCATGGTATGCAATCTTTCACAAATCTACAAAACCCACAACACAAAAGCTCCCACTGCAGCAAAAAACCTTCAACACTCTAAAAGGAAAGCGTCCCTTCCTTAACAGAACCGTTAGCTCTGATACCAAATGTTGAAAAAGCAAGGTGAAGAAAGCTTGCAATATGAACTTAAATGTGTCAATGCAAATATAAAATATGTAGATTAACCTTAGCCTTAGTGTGAAGAAAGAATGAGAGAGAGATAGAACAATATAACACATGCAACAACAGATTTACGTGGAGAAACCCCAAAGGGAAAAAACTCCACCATCGAAAGAGAGGCAAGTATATTACTGATAATCTTCAATATTACATGCAGCAATAGAATTCTCTTATCATTCCCTGTAAATCCAATAGCACCCTATTACCCCTGCAAAACTGAATCTTAATAATACTAGCTCAAGGCCCCAATTTATAGAGATTTGTGAGGATGAAAACCACCATGGTTTCACCAAACAATAGGAAGCAATACCACCGAGAAAAACCCACGCCTTCCTCCTTGAAATGGTCAAAAAATACTAAAAATAGCCTCTTACAGATGCTCTTACAGCTGTCATAAGGCATCTTTTATGCATGGGCGCCTGGGGTCTAAAAATAGCATATTTTGTCATAGGGAATTTGTCATACTATCATAGCATCTTATGACAACTTGCATGCATGTCATAGATGCTCTTACAACACCCTATTTTGACCCACAACCTTATTTTAGAAGATTCCAAGGTGGGACGCCTAGCTAATTTGTCCTTTTCCATAAGGATAAACGGTAATGGTAACACTGCATTTACATAGTCTCTTTCACCACTATTGGTCAAACAATTTCACCTCTTATGGGTAAATGTACAAAACAATTTAGGAGAATAATAAAGATAAAGGATTTACAAGGTTGATGACACCTAAATCCTAACATCAGAGGACTTAGTTCATCCGATATCAGATGATGTGCATGTATGTGTGCATGTGCATGTTTCAATTCTTTTTCATTATTTTTTAAATTTCTTTTTAACTAGATATTCGTTTAAGTTGATATATATGTGTATATATATTGTTACAGGTGGACATACCTCATATCACTCCTAGCCTTGGTCGAGATTGTGTGCATGATCGATGTCACTCTTTGGATGAATCTGCTATCAGTGGACATGTGAGTTTTCATAAAATATATATTTATATATGCATAGATAAATACAAGTTGTAGATAGATATTTAAAAATACAAGTTCATTTAAAAATAACTTTCATAACATTTATTAAATAAAAATTATATGTATTTAACACAGCTTGTACACAATTTTATTTGTAGGGCTCAACACATCCATCAGAGCAGGACTGTTCTCATTCAGATGGCCATTCGTCTAGGAGTAGACATTCTTATTAGGCCATGCATTCTAGATTTATGATCTTTATCACATGTGTATTTGATTATATGATGATCTTTAAAATAGTATTTGATATTTGATGATCTCTAACTTACACTTGCTTATATGATATACATACATTTGCTTAGTTTTTGATCTTTAGTATTCGACATTAGATGATCTTTAATTTACATTTTGCTTTTATGATATATGTACATATATTTTCTTATATGATATATACATACATTTTCCTCTTTGCTTATAATATGTGTTATGTTTATATGTATTGAATCCCTTTACATGTATGTACATGTGTTTGTTTATGGTTTAAACATGTTTACACATAATATATGTATGCATTTGCTTTAAATATTCAATATACATACATGTTTTCTTATTTTATGACCTCTTACAACTTACATTTCCTTATATTCAACATACATTTGATCTCTAATAGAATTTTAGGGAAATCAATGCCATTTTATAATTAAGTTCATTCATGTTGATCACAATAATATTTTTTTAAAAATGACTTGAGCAACATGAACCGATGATTGAACAAGATATAATTTTTTGACAAGTAACTTGAAATTCAATTCAAATTATGTCGAGCTATTATCACGTTTTTACAAGTAACTTGAAATTCAATTCAAATATAATTAAGAAATTTAATTCAAATTATACCTCCTATTATACATTTTTAGACAACTAACTTGAAATTCAATTCAAATTATACCTCTAATATTTATACATTTTTGACACTTTAACAAAATTCTAAAATTACTGGATATGTTGTGCATACCTATGAATTAAATAACAACAAACTCCACAATGAAATAACTACTTGATTCATTTTAAACTAGGATCTAGTTATTCCATGTACACTTGAATAATTTTTGATTCACTTGAATTTTTGGGAGAAGTTTTGCACATTATCAAGGAGGCAAATATTGGAGCCGACAACTTTTCATTTTTTATCAATCAAGGAAAAATTTGGAGGATAATTTAAATAAGTTGGTAGAGGACTTGTTTAGAGTCATCTTTAAGTTGAAGAAGAAAATGGGACAACAAAGAAAAAGAAAAAATGCATCTCAGCGAAAATTGTCAAAAGAAGAAGAACAAAAGAGGCGTGATCAAAACTTGGAAAATTATCATAGAAAGAAACAAGGTACATGCTTGTTTCTTCTCTCTCTCACTCTCAAGTGTGTGTTTAGTACTCTTACCTTGAAGGTTTCTAACCATCATTGCACTTCAATGACTATAAATACTTTTAAATATCCTCAAGTCATCTTGGTCATTCAAGTTGCAATGTTTATATGATCCTTGACTCCAATTCCTTAAGCCAATTCTTTTTGTTTCAATATTTATAGTGTTTTGTGTCTTTCATTTTTTATTTTCATCGCTTCAATGTTCTCAAATTATTTTTATGTTTTATGCTCTAGGGATTCCTCAAGCTAGAGTTGAGGCAAATCTAGATATTGGATCAAATGAATCCGCTGAAGAACACGTGGACCTTGAAGTTAGGGAGGAGACCCAAGTTCAAACAATGCTTGTTGGAGAGGGGTCAAGATCACTTCCTTCTACTGGTATGGATGAGCATATAAAAATAGCACAAACTTCTCTCACTTATAGCTCATCATGTTTTATCAATTTGTTTTCTTGCATACATAAACTTCACTTATATATTTAACATCATCTCTCACTTTTGTTTGCAAAATATTTTGTGACACATGTGTAGGAAGGGCTCAACAAGCAGGAAATTTTCATGCTCAAGTCCAGCCAAATGTAGACATTGGATCAAATGAATCCGCTCAAGAATGCATGGTCCTTGAAGATAGGGAGGAGGCACAAGTTGAAACAATGCATGTTGGAGAGGGGTCGGGATCACTTCCTCCTACCCAAGTATGGATGAGCATATAAAACTAGTTGAGAAGGTGGGTAAACAAATTTCTCATAGAAATTTAGATCATTTACTTGAAATGGATATGGGGAAACTCAAATATTATGCCAACTAGCCTTATAATAAGAGAAAGAGGTCAATGACTAAATCTGTAAATGGAATGATCAATCATCTTGATACACTTCAAAAAACCCAATTGTTATCACGTTTACTTCTTTATGATGAGCTCAAAGATTCATTACAATTGTTGGGTGTCCATTCATCATCAAATAAGAAGAAACACAAGAGATTACAAAAGGATATTGTTCAAAATGTTAAAAAGGGTTTAGATTCCATTGGGAAAGGATCTCAAACTATGGATAAGGCCACTACAAGAAGGGTGATGTTGACATCTATTGTACATCAAGATATAGCAAGAAAAAGAAAAATGTAAGCACTTTCAACTGAAATTGGTTATAGTAGAACCACATTGATAAAATATGAGAAAAAGAGAAAGTTTTTGGATGAGAGTTTAGAAGGCAATTGGGCAATTATGTGTAGAGCTCCCCGTTCTGACGGGATTGAAGATGTTGTTAGGAACTTGGTCTCTCAAGTTTTGGCATGATCAGACTCATCCATCATAAAATACTAGAGATGTTATGAGACACAGGATTGGACCTAGTATTTATGAAAATCATATCAAACATTGGCTAGACATAACACAATTTGAAATGTATATGAACTTTTGTAATGCATATCCTCATATAAAGATTGGGTAAACAATGTTTCAAAGGTTAAAGCCATATTATGTGAAGATAAACAAGTTTTTTGAAACTTGTTGTTGTCATTATCATATTGAATTTGATCTCTACTATCAGGTGTTTCGAAAGATGAGAGAAGAAAGATGTGGGTTTCAAAATGCACCTCCTAAATAGGCAAGTTTGTTCATAAAGTCTATATTAAGTGATCATGAAAATGGACCTCAAATAAATTGCATAAAAGGAATTTGTGAGACATGTGGAAATTTGGCTAAATTTCCTTCAAGAATTGAGGATACTGACCTAACAAAGACAGTAAATTGCAAGAGGTAAGTACTATTTTTAGAGAGTTTATTTGTTTCAATTTCTCATAGATCAAGTTATTTGGATTCTATTTGATGTAATGTTTCATTGATCAAGTGTGGTTTATTAGTTATTCACATATTTTACTGACACAGGTACAAGTATGTAAAGTTGCAAACAAATTTTGGGAAAGAATCCACAAGGTTGATCTATGTAGAAGAGGAGATTCCCATTGGAAAATTTATGGAAGATTTTCAAAAATTGAGACAACCATACATACATCATTTATTTTTTGCTAAGGGGCAAGCACAACAATTCCAAACATTAAGAGATACTTTCCCACATGGAATAGTTCTATCAATAGTTGACTTTGCAAAAAATTACTCCTTTGTACATCAAAAGGAGATTCAATTAGAGTATTACTTTTCAAAGAAGATCACTATTATGGTTCATGTGTGTTATCGACATGCACAATCAGAATTGGATGGTGCTGAGAGTACAGATGAAGAACGAGTCATTAAAAAATAATATCACTTTTATATTAGTGATGATAAAGAACATGACACACTTTTTGTCCAACATTGTTTTACAATATTTTTTGAGAATTTGAGAAGTAGGGCTGTCAAATTTGAAAATCATTTTGTATGGTCAGATGGATGTGCGGCACAATTTAAATCTTCACGACCATTCTATGCACTTTGTAGCTATCATAAAATCTACAAAATACCACATGTTTGGAGTTTTTTTGAGAGTAGGCATGGAAAGGGTGAGCATGATGGAGCAGGAGCTTGCATCAAATGAGCTTTAAGAAAGCATCAAATAAGTTATCCAAAAGATCATCTAGGCAATGCACATGATGTTGTTGAATGGTGCAAGAAACACTTTGCATCAAATGTGGTCAGCACATCTTCAATAACAAACCGACACATTCCACATAGAGTGTTTTGGGAGATATCGGGTATGTATAAATTACATTAAATCAAAAATTTGAATTTATTTAAATTTAAAATATATATACATATTTGTTCACATAAGTTATTTGTTGTACTTATGTATCTAGGCGTGGATAGAAGATCGATGCATGGATGCAAGAGGGTAGAAAAAACAAGTTTTTTGCATTGTGTTAGGAGTTCAGATAGTCGCCATGGATGGATATTAGACACAAGGGATTACTCTTGTTTTTGCACCGAAAGTGCATCGAGGGAAACTCATTATGCATGCAAACAATCAAGAACTTGGATATATTGGCAATGGGACATAGTGCCACCCACTTGTTTCCCTGTAAAAGTCTACATGATGAAGATGAGGAAGAAAGATTTGAAGACATTCCTCGATTTCAATTGATTGGTGAATTCATATTTCAGGATTGGTTAGAAAAGGTACGCTGTGTTTTCACAATTTAAATTTTATTATATATATCTAGTTAACGATCTTAGAGACATTTCTATAATTTCTTTTTAGAATTTTTTTTGTGTAAATTTTAGGTATAGGAGATGTTTCTTTTGCAGTCATAGCAGAAACTTAAACATCAAAGGTGTTATTATTATTTACCGCATAGAAGAGAGGAATAAGCTAACAGAACCTAAAACAAGTGATGGAATGTTATTTCCCACAAGTGAGTTTGAATTTAAAATTTTATATATGTACATTGTATTCACATGTGCACATTACATTATAAACATTAAATATATATTGTACAAACCTTGTGCATGAAAATATTGCACACATGTTCATATGTCTTACCTTTAGGTTCATGTTTACCATGCAGGTTCTGTTGTAGTACAAGGGACATATCTAAAGCAAGTCAAATTTGTTCAACATGGGATTCATTTTGTTGACTATCAACCCGATAACAAGGTATATCAATATAGTCACTTAATAATTGCTGCCAGTCTACATCTCCATGCAGTTCCACATGCATGTGGCCGAAGAAAATGGAGACTAGATAGTGATGATCACCAAAAAATTCTACATGTTATTGAAATATGCTAAACCAATCTTGGACTTTAATTTGGAGTATCCATGAGCCTTCAAGTTCAATTTTGTAACCCCCATACATGTTCAAA